>JABXWE010020086.1:0-17942 GCA_014611495.1 Limonius californicus | reverse complement strand
CGATTGATGTAATCAAGGTAACTTCTTTTATTATTAAACACATACTGATCACAAATTACAATTTTTTAAAAAACTGTTTGAAATTTTGTTTACAAATCACATAACCCAACTTAATTTTTTTATTACAGGTTATGCGTCCTCTAATAATAAAATTTATATGAGCGCTTAATGTATTTACATACGCTTTGATCGATGGCCATAAAGGAACTGTTCAATTATTTTCATGCCAGAAACCTCTACATTTTTCAACAAAACAGCATCGTTACTATGCAACATTATGAAACAAGGACAAAATCAAAAATTTCTATAGAATTTCAACCAATCAAAATCAAGTACAAAAATTATCTAATTTGCATGAAAATCTTATAAACTAAAATAACTTTTTTATAAATAAATTTACATAAAATTGACTTCCATCACTGTGTTAATGACATTAAAATGAACATAACGATACCAAACAAGGCATAATTCTGCCAAAGTTACCAAATCAAATTAAATTAACAATATTCATTAAACAATTACATATTAAAATACATATTAATTTAAACAAATTATAACGCATGTTTATTTTTAACACATAAATAACTCTAATCCTACATATTCTTCACCAAAGAATTGTTATAAAATACTAAATACAAAATCTAACCTATAAACTCCAAAATTTGAATTTAAACACAAATATCATTAAATAAACAATCTAAATTAACAAAGAAACTTAATAAAAGCCTTCCTAGATATCATATACAACTTATTTAGCTAAAATAAAACCATATTGCATCAAAATTTTATACATTTGAACGATAAACTTTCATAACTGTAATTTTTGAGTTTTAGGGCTCTGATACAGTCCAAAATTACCCACATCACTGTCTATAACGAGTATTAAATCACATAGCAGGACTTCAAATAGCCAGACATAGCAAAAGCTCACATGGAGTTCAAATTTCATATAACGAAGTATCGTCCGAAGGATCAAAAACACTTTTCACATAAAACAGGTTTATAAATACATTTTTAACTATAGTTATTCATTAATTGTTATAAATTATGACATAGTTAAACTATCTAGACTATATTTCAGGTGCAAAAATGGATTTTAGTTCCAATAAATATCCTTTTTAATACTTAACAGTCCTTCCGAAGGTATTCCAGTGTAGTATAAGGCATGATACAGACATATAACAATAAGTTAATAATAATTACATTAATTTAGTATAAATATCATGGCAATATATATACAGGATACCACGTATTCTAGAGGCCAAAAGAAGTCGATTGGACCCAACTTTGTCATATTCCAAAATGTACCGTTTGCCCGTGAGAGGAGTTCAAAGTTTACTTAAAAAATCACATTTTTGTATGCTGTTCAGAAACGTTTGAACCAATTTTAATGAAATTTGGTACCTGGACACTTCAAAAGAAGCCACTACTTTCAGTAACGAAAGAAACCCAAAGAAAATTAGAGAAGGGTTAAAACCACCCCCACCTCCTGATAAATTTATTCAGAATTTTTTTAAGGATGCTGATACGATTCTATGTTTTTTTCAAGGTGAAGGCTTATTCATTAGCTTCATTTTTTGACTCTTGTAAAAACTCCGTAATTTGTATAGTTTCGAAGAAAAAAAATGTTTACTCAAACACTGATAACCGATATTATTATTGCAGGTTTAATTGTATTACAAAATTTAGTTGGCTTCAAGGTAAAATTCTTGATTTGAGTTTCTTCTTCTAATTTAATTTATATATATTTAATTATTTTTAATTATTACTTGTAGATTCCAAGAATTTCACAAGTGACATTGATGTTTGTGTCAACTTGTCCAAATAAATTATCGACCAGCTTTAAACAACTGCATTTCGATAAAACAAATGAAATAACCAACGCCCACTTTCTATTTTTCCATAAAATTGGAATTTTTCAGAGAATTTCACAATTCTCGATCGTAAGTGGAAGAAAACACTTTGAATACGTATACAAACATGAACACATTTATTTTAATTCAAAAACAGTAACTTATAAATAAACAGATTTAACGGGGCTGCAAAAATAGCGTGCTTGCGGCTTCAAGATCTTATAGCAAGTAACTTATTTATCAAGACAAAATTCATCGTTTTTAGCGAGCTACCTAGCAATCCAACACAAACAAACAAATGTTATGGTGTCTCCAAGGGTCAATCAAAGACAATAAAGCATTAAAGTTGACCAAATTAATTAGGAATATCTATAAACTATAAAAACATTCTTATCACTAATATTACAACAAAAATCAATGTTTTGCTTGCAAAATGACAAATATTTTGATATCTTACTCGGTATATTTTTGATAATGCATTTGGAAATTGACAAATAAATTTAAATTAAATTATAATTAAATTATTAAAAACAACTCCAATGTTAATCAGATTTAACACAAAGCTTGCTCACATACACGGGGACATTACTACAAACATATTTTTCTCTGAAGAAAAGTATTAAATTCACAAATTTACATTTTAGTAGAAAACTGTCAAAATTATTGCATTTTTACTCATATTTGTCAAATTACAGTTCAAGAATGCAGACATAAGATTGAAAAGTATCCTCTATGCCATTCTGAAGTTGAATCTAAACCAAAACAACCAGCTTTGATACCTAGGAACCAAGTTAGACAGCATTCGATGCCAAAACCAAACGATTGAAACTACTAATTTACATCGTATTTGATCTATATGTGGGACCTATTTTCTTATAGGGTACCTTAATATAGCTTTATTAGATTGGCAGTAGGTTCAGATATCTCAATTAGAACGTATTGTAACACAGCAATATATATGCGTGTGTGTGCGTGTAAGCGCACTTACGTATTTGTACATACGTATCATATCAATGCAGTGTTTGATGAAAATTGATAAATCATAGAAACACATTGCTTGCATTTTCCCGTGCTTTGTGGCTGTTCATTTTTGCAGTTATTTCAAGCTCGGCTATGCTCGAATCTTTTTCCATTAAACATTTATAAGAAAAGGTTTCACTGTGGTATAGATACCATATGTTGCTAATATTATGAGAATTCCTTTTAAGTATATATAAGGTGGTGAAGAAGCAAAGTTAGTTCATGAAAATGATATAAAACGGATTTAAGAAAACTTGTTTTCCCATTGGTGTCGTAGGAAAGATGTCTGCTGCGGTTGTTGAATAAAGAACGTTGATAATTCCCATTCGTTTTCTGTTGCTGTATCTTGTGACTTATTGAATTTGCAAGTAAGTGATACTTTGCAATTGAAACGTGCCTTAATTTCCAGTGCGACAGACTTTTCTATTATGGAAGAAGCTGCTCGAATCTATATTTAGTTCAACGAATTCTATAACAGTTAAGGCTCAAGTTTTTCAATTTGGGATGCAACTTTATTTTTGTACTTTGAACTATAAAATATTGCTTTCATGAATATCAAATTTCTGAACATTTATTTTTAATTCCTTAACAGGTTAAGTGCTACTACAAAGTGTGTTTCAAATGCATGGAATCCTTATCGCCAGTAGTAAAGCTATAATAAAATTGGCTCGAATACTAATAAAATTCATACACCAAAAAACATAAAATAAAATTGCTCAAATACAGCCACGAATTACTTAACTTTAATCAAATATAAATGTTATGTGAAGTGTATATATGCACTTAACTAAATTAAACGAAAGAAATTATACGTTGGAACATGAAATATCTGACTAATTGTCTCGACTTTGTTCTAAATTATACTATCCCTTTTAGAGCCAGGTTTCAGGTGCGATAATCAGCTTATTAATTTTCACATGCATACGTCGCAAAAGCAACATGGGTAAGCCAGCAGAGAACTGACAGCTTCGGAAAGTATTTGGCGGCTCTATATCCATTGAATTGAAAGTAAACTTCGTAACGCGGGTTAAATTGCTCTTCTGAGGGGTTTATCATCAGTATTAGGTTATGTCCGGCGGCTGAACTTTATATATGGTCTAGTTATGTCGTTAGTACTCGCTCGAGTGCTTCCTTCACTCACACGCGAACGAAGCTTCAGACTATTGCCTCTTCAAACTTTAAAGATGGGAGATGTTTTTGAAACAATACCTTCGGATGAAACGTTTTGCCAGAAATTCTGTGTTCGTGGATCTTCTCACAAAATATATCAGATAGACAAACACTTTGTTATTGTTTCCACGGAAAGATTATATTATTTAACTTAGATACGCTTCTGCTAGTGGTAAAAATGTGAAAAATTTATCAGGCAACTAACGTAACTTTGACATTATAATTATACTAGATGTTAAGGGACGTAAACATGAAAGCCTACTTGGCTTCGTTCCTAATGTTAGTCTTCTTAATATAAACGAATGTTATATACAGTTACGCAAAGACACTTGAATTACTAATAACATCAAGCGCTGTAGTATTGCGTCTTACATCAAAGCTTATTTTCTTTGGAACCTGAGGTGTTTGAAAGACAAACTACGGAGTATTACATAATTTCTGGCGAATTAGTTTGCGAACAGCTACTCACTCGCTATGCAATGCGACTGGTTAAAGTTAACCTAAACTGCGTCTATCAGGCCCTAGTTTGCTCAGGGTGTGATCAATATATGATAAGCAAGCAGGAATATGCAGACATTATGTAGTATAAATCCTATCTCAAGCGCGCGAGATGTCAGCTAATCCGGTGACTTGCCCTAGCATTAGGAACAAATTCAGATAAGGTGTTAAAGTGAAGCAAACGGATCAGGGAACCCTAATATGCCATTTTAGGATTTTAATGTAGGAGGCGGTTTTGAAAAAAATAACTATCAAGATAAAGAAGCCTTCAATAATGTAATATATAATAATACTAATAACTTCGAAACCTAGTTTATATGACTAACCAAGTGATGCGTTCTATGAAAATCTACTAATTTGTACATAAACTTACGATTCCCGCATAATTAATGATAATTAAAAAAAAGTTGATTTTCATTCTATGATTTACGTTTTAAAAGTGAAATGCATTAAAGCCTAGCATTGACAAGTTTTTCAAAAAAGTAATCTACACCTTAACAATTCGAGATATAATTATTCTTCCGGATTTAAGGTATTTTGGTACTTAAAGCAAAAGTTTCGTTTTAAAGTCGACATTTCCTTATTTGCGAAAATAATTACGTTTGGACCTGATTTCAAAATGTACATTCTAATCATATAATTTTAAATTTAACTATGTAATATAATTATCTTTAATCACATTATTGTTCTAACTGACTTACTCATGCAAAAACCATTATACTTCTGTATAGAATGGGGCAAATATGTCCTAAGTGCATACCAGAGATGCTTGGAAAAACCGTGTCCTAAATCTCGCTCAATCACAATACACATAAACTGCTGCCCTGCTTACTACAGTATTGCCTGTGTGAAACTATATAAGTCTTGGTTCTTGGTGCAGCTTCTTTATAAGAATGTTAGGAAACAAACCATGAGTCCTAGACCACGGGTGCTCATTTAATTCTAAATATGTAAAAATTATCGGACTTTAATTCCAGTTTGAATTTAGCACAAGGTTAACCACAAGTGTGGAATCATTGCAGATATTAATTTATAATGTCCTTGCATGAAGCTACTAACTTTAGGATTAACCATCGATCACAATTATCATGCACTTGCTACAAAGTAATGTAATTAGTAATAGTTTTGTATATACAATTTATAGAAATACGCGACGGGTTCTTATTACTATTATTATTATTTAGTCACCAACGTGTTACGTTTGTTTGATTTTGCCGGTTCTTACGGATTAAAGTCTTATTTTAATTGCCGCTCGTAAGTCGATTACCATTTTTATTATTTCCAAAGGATTGTTACGGACCAATCGCGCTTTTTAGACGACTCGTAACCAGATTGATGGATAAGGCCTACAGCTTACCTCAGAGGAGTAGGGGGAGTTCGTGAAAATCGCTTATGGGAAAAATCTTTAGTTGTGTACAGGGCGAGTCAAAATAAATGGGCGCCACCTGCCAAATCCAGCTGATTGTAGGTCCTCGTGGAAGGCCGAGGAGCCAACACCTTACGGGAATGGAACTTACCGTGATTGTGCCTCCTCCTATATATATATTTGGAGCTTGCAAAATTTTTACACAAACAAATACGGAATACACGAAAAGAAATGAGGAAGTAAATTTTAAAACACATATAATTAAATTATTGGTAACGACGGTACAACAAAAATGACAAGCAAAAGTGATTTGATAATTCTAAAATTACAACAGCATAACTTGAACGTTAGAAAAAGGGGAACACACCGCCCATGGCCCATGATATTTAAAATCTATCAATTCTGCGTGGTCAGTGGCGTAGAGTTTACAGGAAAAATACAGCATAAACAAAATTCCTTGTTACAGATATTTGTGCAAATAAAAAAAGATTTTCGACTGAAGGTCGCTTTTTTTGGTTTAACAAGACAAAGTTTAATTCCGCCAAATTTTGCAAGGCAGGCGCAAATTTCGTTTCACCACACACAAAACCTGGTCTGTTTTACCTTAACTTTCGCTGCGAGGCAGGCACAATTACGGGAGGGTTGATTTCCAAAAGCAGGTTCCGACGGGAAAGGAGTGTTTTTTCCGGTCCGGGAAAACTGTAGAAGGCCTCAGGAAACCAGGGGGGCACGAAGCGTGGGCTGATACGCTCCTGGGGAAGCAGATTATTCCCAACAATCCCTTTTTTCACGGGTTCCAACGCTTTTTATCCGATTAAATCGAGAAGAGAAACAATCACACTTGATTGTTCTGTACTTAGGCTACACTGTTAAAACTGATGTAGATCCGACTTAACTTTGTCGAAAAGATACTAATTGCCTAAAGCAATATTCGGTACGGTATTTGGTTTAACAGGTGCCGCGAAAAATAACCCGCTTTACATGAAGATGCGTCTCAAACCCAAGCTCCCTGCCCACTCGATATATTTCCGGCCCTTCCCTGAAGATGTAAATTTGGGAAGGTCCGGAGCCGAGAAAGGTGAAAGATCGACTGCCTTAAAAACGCAACGGGAATTTGCACTCTCCCAAATGATTGCACCATATTACGAAACTCCATGAAATGTTCTAGAATAAAAAGCCACGTGCGACTCCCGAGGTCAACACTTCCGAGAATTTGGTCGGCAGAAAATCAGCCCACAAAGAGAACTTTCAAGCGATTAACGGAACTGGCCTTTCATAACTCAATTTTTCAAGACAAAACAAAATAGCGAAAATGGTATCCCAAAATAAGACTGCCATTAAAATAACGTTATTAATTCCTACGAAGCGGCAAACAAATTAAGAAATGAATTCATATAAAGCGGCACATTTTAAAATGAACATAACAGGATGATTTATGGGAGATCACTTTTGCCAAGCTTCCGAAAGGGGAACGCTTGTGGTGCATGTTTAGTCTCTAGTGCCGACCAAAAACAGTTCTTAGAATCTTTTGTCTGCAGAATTGGCCCGGAGGTTCGACGTGCAAGATTTTGTTCTAGAATTCTTGCACCATATTTCGCCATATAGTGAAATCTACCAGCTGTTGGAGATACGCGTTGCGTTTTTTTAGTCAGTCGATTTAACATCTTCGTTCGACCCGGTTGCCTGTTAAAGCCTCGGCGCCGTCAGCAAGACAAGGCAAAAGTCAGCGCAAGCTTCTGAGGGTGAACGCACGTGGTTTTTGGAGTCAGAGTTTTATGACAGCGCCTCTGCTAAATTATGATATCGTAACATTTTCTTGCGTGGGACAGAAGAGTTCTCGACTTGTGTCGGATTAAAAAATATTAGCAAAGTGTCAGCTTTTTGCAAAGACAATTCAGTGAAATTGTTTTCTCGACTTGGGTCGGATTAAAGCCTACCACCTCGTGACTCCCTCCACTAAGCCGTTGCAAGTGATAATCCCGTACAGCGGCGGCTCTTTGGTTCTTGGACTTCCCGTTTTCTGCCAAAGAAAGCCTTCGCCGGTAACATTGACACCATCGTGATCCAGCCTTTAGGGGCGTTCCTGAGATTTCTGCCTTCTTCTTCAGGACCTAAGAACACCCCAAATTGTGCGTCTCTACTCCTATTTGAGGAAAACTAAGGTAAACATTGTTACTGTGTTATTATGAAAACGTTTTCCGAGATTAATTTTATTGGCTTAAAGTGCTGAACCCCCTTTCCTTGATGTAACGAAAAGCGACCTTCAGTCGCAAGTTGCCATTATTTGTTAATTGTAAATTGTAATTTTTGTAAGCTCGAACGTCACTAGCTGCATTGATCTGTAGTTTAGTAAAGTAAATATCGCAAGCCATTGGCGACGATTTTGTTTTGTTTGAACGTTCTAACTTCCCTCTGTGTTTAACTGCAATTATTACCGTTTTGATTGTATTTTTTTGTACTATGTGTGTTATCAATTTCCAGCAATAGAATTATATTTGTCTTAAAATTCACCATATCTTTTATTTGTATGTATTGTATTGTGCATGAACTTTGTAATCTTTATATACAGGAGGAGGCACAATAAAGGTAAGTCCAATTCCCGTAAGCTGCTAGTTTCTCGGCCTGCCACGAGAATCTGCAATCAGCTGTGTTTTGGAAGGTGGCGCCCGCTAATTTTGACCTAATCTGTACACAACTAGGTACGATTTCCTTCCGGTAAGCGTTTCTCGTGAACCACCCCTACTCCTCTGAGCTAAACCGAAGGCATTTCCATCTTTCCTGTTGCGGGTCGACGAAAAAGCTCGTTTAGCCCGCAACAAACGCTTGTCAGCAGCTAAACAATATGTCGGGTATTACAACGATGATAAGTATATTACTTTTCGATTTAGTCTCCCTGCCTCGCTATGCACTAACGGCACTGATTTGGAAGCTTTCCAATACCTTCCTCGATTAAGTCTTTGGGTTGCATGCGTATCCACTATCGAGCTGCTTTGATAATGTCGTTATTTGAAATTTGAAATCTTTTCCGGGATAACATTTTTTAGCGGATTTTACTAATAAAAATCTGTGTCAGCAAGATCAGAACTTAATGCTGCATGCCAAAGAAGATCCCACTGAAGTTATTTTACGGTTTCAATTCCTCTTGCAACAATGTGTGAGCGAGCATTGTCCTGGACAAATCAAACAGAACGTTGTCTTCTCTTCCGTTTATTCCCGATCGCCTGCTTACCATAGAGTACACAAAAATGTATCTCGTTCTCTATCATATCGCCACAGTAAAGAAGAAGCGATTTACAAACGATTCAACTTCTGCTCTTGAACCACCAAACGCGGAATCCGCCTGGCATTTATCTAACGATACTTTAGCTTGCCTTTTATAATGTATTCAGCACTACACTAATTTTTAGATTTTGAGAAATTTGAAGAACTGTTACTCGGCTGTCTTACTGAAGAAGGGGATTAGTTATTTCTTCATTTTCACGATTAACTAAAGTTGCAATTCGCCGTACACAAGTCTCATTTCTACAAGAATTGTCCAGTCTCTAAATGATTATGACCACTCAAAAACCCGACTTTTTGGAAAATATTAGTGGTTATATTCCATTTGCAGCATTGTAAGAATTTCAATCGCATTTACGTTTTCACTCGAAATTTTTTTATTATTATGCAGTGTTCCATGCTATAATTTCCAAAACAATATTATAGCGAAACGATTGCCATGGGTATGTTAAGAGAGTCACGGCCAACCATTAATAAATTTAATTTTTGGAATTGTTTTCAGATTAGGTTTTAATTTAAATATTCTCTTTTAAATTTGAACACTTCTCGTATTGTACGTACATTATAAAGCAAATTTTTAACTAAAATAAAGAAGCTTACAAAGCACGCACATTTAGTTAACAAATATTCAGGCAAACTATTCGAACACGAACGGGTATCTTCAACCTCAATATATGAAATGAACTGAACACGAAGGCTGGTTCGAGATAGAAGGGAAAAAATCGGTAAATTGAAAGGGATATTATAAATATTAGAAACCAAGCTGCTGAGAACCGAGTACATTCTGGCACGAGGTGAAACAGCAAAAAATATTCTGAAAAGATGAGGAACAAAAGCTTGAACGATACTTTTCTAAGTAAACGAAAACGAAGTGGCAGCAATGGTTATTTTAGTGTGAATCAATAGCATCCCGGCCAGGGAGATTTTTCTTCGGCTCTGTATTTCTATCGAATTCGAAAGATTTATTAGCAGCAAGAAAAATTCTTGAATATTGTTGTAGTAAGAAATATTCTTTAATAACACTTGTAGCGTACTTTCAGAAGATAGTAATATTATTTGTTTTGCACTAATTATACTAGATTAAGATGAGTATTTTAACACTAATTTAAAGATTAATTCAAAGTACGATAGAGGATTTGGATATTAAGTCGTATTCAATTTTTTCTGTGATAATAATTATTCTGCTGTGTTATATTAAAGTTTCTATTTATTTTCGTATTAAATTCTGTTTTAATAAAAACAACTACCTAACTGATCATCTACTAAAGAAAAAGGAGGTATTTCAATGAAATCAGATTTCATTGTGAGTAATTCGTAACTAAGCACAAGCTTGTAAGTTGTAAGTATGCAATATAAAGCACGTACTATACCTTATGTTGATCCCTTAAGTAATATGCTATATTATTGTAAGGACATAGTATTATGACCTGAAGGTGAATGCTCACATCTCATGAGTTTTAGATGCTATTATTAAATTTACAACGGCTGGTCAATGTATTCCCAGCTTTACAGGAAATAATAAATCGTGACTCATATCCTAGTTTTATGCTCTAAGGATGTAAATCGTAAATGTAAATTTTCTATTGAAGCCTGTTAGAGTTTTCAAATATGCATGTTTTATACTTTAATCAAGACATCAGTAGTGAAAAATTTACAAGATTTTTAAAAGAGTGTAAGGAATGTTGAAGAAGATATCCCCAAGCAAGGGTTTAAAAATTGCCAATAATACCGCGGAGACAAACTATCGGAGAGTTAATTATAGATTTGGCGTTGTTAATAAAGGATGAGTTCGAGCAAGTTAGTTGGTGCAAACGAACACCCGTTGTAGGTGAATTGGTCCAAGCTGTAACGTAATTTGCTCTTTTGACAGGCTTGTAAACACTACTCAGGATTTCCTTTACTTGTTCTGTTTGTTTCCAACAACAGCTGCGAATATAACTCACAATATGCAATTACTACGGATCAAGTCCTTATTTTCCTTTCTAAATTAACAATGTATTATTCAGAGTATTTGAAAACAAATGTAATTATACTTTATTTACAAACAAAGAATGTTTTACAATTTCATATAATTAGGGGAACTTCATAGTTACAGTTTTATTCGTTGTGTTACTGAACTGAGCCTGCACGCAAGCGAAATTAAAATTTATGTGCAACTCCGAACACAAAGATATACAAAATGGGAATTAGAATAATATCTGCTTTATCCGCTTGTCCTTTTCATAAATACTCGTTCTAATTAAACCATTTTAGGGTAATCTATTATTTACTTGCTTACAGAAAGGCAAATTAGGACGGACCATTAGGAGGAAAACCTTTTCGCACTTTGTTATCCTTTACACGAAATTTTAAGCCCCTTTTATTTTCCAACACTCCTCTTCTTTCCGTATTAAAATTGCTTGGTTTGAAAAGAGGATTACTTATTTTCGCATCTTTTGTAAAATGAGTTTTCCCGTAATAATCTGATTTCCTGGGCATAAAAGCCTTACAATGCGAATTCAAACAATGCTACAATCTAATCACTTTGTCTTGCAGATACTCAAAGACCAAAACCAGTCGATATCTACGTTAAGTCGATTCTCCCGATTTAATTTTGCACTTGTGTTTTTCGAAGAATTTAATACGTTTAATTCCTTGCGAAATCGTACGCAAAAAAACCGAGTCTATAATCATATTTTAAAATAAAACACGCACTGTCAAAGTGGTAATATTAACGAGGTGAAATAAAGGAAGATTAAATACTACAAACGTAAGTTTGTGCATCCTATATCAAATATCTACTCGAAAATATTTTAGTCAATTCCGGGGGTAAAGAACGTTGCCGAACTTCCTAAGGATGTAAATTGAAACCCGAATACCGCAGGCTTACCTGGGCTTTGTTGAATCTCAACAAGAATTTGTTACACATCGCAGGATTTGGCTCTGTTTAAAATAAAATATGTGTGAAATGCAAGAACTGTATTTGTTTTTTATATTTTAATACCTTAACGTTAAGAGCCAATTAATGATTCTTTATACAAAAATTAATTTCAAGGCATTTATATATGATAACCTATATCTTCATTCCCACAGAATAAGTAGTAAACACTGTTTAGCGTTAAATAACTATTCACGAAAGCCCCAGTCGCATGAATATGTAAGCAGTTAATACTAAACGGATATTTTATTCCATAAATTCAAGTATCTTAGAATACCAAATTGTTGATTTTACAGTATATTTTTTGGAATTGAGGACGTAGACAAAAAATCAGTAAAGTTGTTCGGACACATTTAAACGAAATTATTTAAAATTTTTATACATGTCATTTAGTTCGTTTAATAGTTTAAGTGCCAGATAAAATAAAGTCGACTCCATATAACGATGTTGGCAAGTACCCAAAAAAATAACTATATAGAAACTTCACTATATATAGTTCATAGAGATGTGGAAACCAAAGATTAATCTAAGTGCATGATAAGAATTTTGTCCATTGGCTGTACAAAGCTACAGCTTTTACGAAATTTGTGCACATTTTATAATCTGCTTACGAAATAACATTTATGATTAATTAAGAAGCTAAGAGGTTCTTTGTAAAAAGAAATAAAGGATGGTTTTCATAATTCGCTTAAAATGTTACCTGTATAACTAAGTAATATTGTAATGGTTTGAAAAAACTTCACAATATGGAGGCTTTACATCATAGTATAGAGGTATTTTTACAAGTAAGTAAGTCTGAAGGTCTAGGGGGGCGTGATAACAACAAATGGGGCGCGAGCATATCGAAAAAAAAATAAGAAAAAATATTATTTAATTTACTGAAACAAAAGCAATAAAATACATTCTGACATAATAAAAATAAAATACACGTTTTCACTGATATAATACACTTATAAATAGGATTGTATCAGTATACTGCATAATTTATTTAATAATTAACTTATCAATACTAAATTAAAAACAAGTTTAATAATTATTAGTGACTGCCTTGGGCCTGTCTTGCAGAGCAGTATTTCGAAAGAAAGTTTAATATTATAAATTGACACTCTGAGTTCTTTTTCTATATTTAGCTGAGATCTATATTTTGCTTCAAAGCAACCACCGTAGAAAATCCGGTTTCGCAAAGGTGGAATGTTGAAAATGGTAATAGTATACGAAATGCTCTCGTTTTTGGTGCAGAAAACTCATCATCCACCCCATGATCAAAATTCAAAGAGAAATTTATTACTAAATTGTCTTTTGATTTCGCCACTTGCCGTGAAGTCTTTGAAGATTTCTTCTTCGGCCGTTTGAGAGACCTTCGGGGGTATTTTGAAATGGGTGCCTAACCCACTCGTAACTTGCTACTAAGTTGTCGTCAGCAAGAAAATATTTTATAAAATTCTTTGCCAGCATGGTTAAGTGGTTAGAAAAACAACTTTCACATGTTGTTCTTCAGCCTTGTAAGTTTTAATACATGCATCCACATATGCAAACATTTCTAGTTTTTTTTTGCTTGAAATTCCTGCTCCACAATTCCAATTTTCTACAAAAAGCATTAACATTATCACTCGTATCCAACATATGTGTGTTTGCTCCTTGAAGTTGAAGATTCAAGGTATTTCATTGCTCGAATATGTCGAACAAGTAGCTCAATTTCATCTCGAAACTTCTCGGCTTCCGGTCGGTTTTCCTCTTTTACACGTTACAAAAATGCCCACATGGTAACCATCTTGCCTCGCAATAAAAATAGTAACGCTGAATGTGCTGCACCCATGTCTTTACAAAGTGCAGAAAAGATTCTTGATTTTAGGGGTCTCATTGTTATATAATTTACTACGGTTACAACCGTCGTTAGAACAATATTCAAACCAGGAATCATTTCTTTGGAAGCAAGAGCTTCTCTGTGGATCACGCAATGTGTCCAGACATACTGTGGAGTTTTTTGTTTCACAAGTGCTTGTATACTTAGGAATCTTCCAGACATAGTACTAGCACCATCGGTGCATATTCCGACGCAATTTTTCCACTCTATATTTGCCTCGTTTACAAAATCATTTAAGATAGCAAATAATGCAGGTGCTGTTGCTTAATTAAATGAGCATCTTTATTGCTATCTGTTGCCTCATCAAGCTGATATGAAAACAATTTGTCATGCAGCCGAAAAGCTGATGCTGTACATCTTCAGCTATATCACCAATTCGACGGGCAACAGTATCATTTAATGGAGGTATGGACTGCATTTGTTTGGCAAAATTATCTCCAAACGTAGTTTCTATAATCTCAATTGCAGCTGGCGGAATAAGCTTTCCACCAATGGTGTAAGGCTTTTTACATCTGGCTATTCTATATGAAACTTTGTAAGAGGCAAGTAAAGCTTTTTCATTCACAGATACACTTTTTTTAAAAAATGATTTCTGCTTTCCATATGATCTTAGTTTTAATTCGAAGAATTGTCGGGGTTTGTTAACGTACTCAATATGAAGCGTTTCCAAATGTCGTTTAAGTTTATTGGATTTCATGCTGCCTGCTGCCAAAATTTTTGAGCAAATGACACACAGGCGCATTTCTTCTTCATTTACTTCAGTGCTGGCAAACCCAAAATTTAAGTATTCTTGAGAATATGTTCTTGTTGTGTTATGTTCTTCTAAAATTTGCCGCTCTATATGAATTAATTTCTTAATTTGATTCCCGCTCTATAGGAATTAATAACGTTATTTGAATTGCAGTTTTATTTGGGGTTACCGTTTCGCTATTTTGTTACGTCCTTCTAAGATTGAGTTATGTTGACAGTTCCCTTTTGCAGGCTCAAAATTGCCGAATGTTGTTTTTTTCGCGCTTGACCTTAACACACTTCTGAGAATTCACGTGTCCATGATTTTAGAAGTTTTACATCACATTTCGAAATATGGTGCAATCTTGGGGGAATGAAGGGTCGTATTGCGTATTTACAGTCAGTCAATTTTACATCCTCGATGACTCCGGGCCTTCTCGAAATTACATCTACAGGGAAGGGCCGTTACGAAAATAAAGTCGAAGCTAGACCCTTAAGACAGACGGACGTAACTTCGAATATCGTTCTTTTTATAGCGGCGCTTCTGCTACTTCAAGTTTTACCGTATCGCTGTTTGCTTTAGGGCAAATAATATCGACTTAAGTCGGATATATAAATAATAGCAGAATGTTCGCCTTGGTGTTGGACAATTAAGGATAATAATTGCTCCTGTCGATTCAGTTCGAATTTCAGCGATTTGGAAAAGAAAAACCGTGCAAGTGTTTTGGTGGAAGCTGTTGTTTTGTTCCCGTCGTCCGAAAAGTCTCGCTTCTGTCTCAACGTTAACTGACCTCGTTGAAAGCAATTTAGCCTCCTCCAGGGGCGTAACAGCCACATCTCGTTCTAACGCTGTCCCGAAGAACGTTACCTGCCTTTTTTTTCCTGCATCTGGAAATCGCCCTTACATTGTGCCTATCTCTTTCTAATCCATTCATCGGAAGTTAAGGTAAAAACAAACAAAGGTACTTACTTACCTAAATTTTTGTTCATCAGCTTTTGTTTCTGTGCTATAACGTTTCAATTTTTTTTTATTGGCATTTTATTTTTTCTTCCTCATTTTGATTGACGTCCTCACCAGTTAAATGGTGATATAAAACAATGGTACCCACAACACATTTTTTTTGAGAAAAATGCGCATAGCGTTAAATCAATTCGGATTTTTTTATAAATGAAAATAAAAATATTAAGGAAAGACGTAACCAGTGGAAATATTTAATTATCCACGATTAGCCAGTTGGAATTGACCAGCACGAGTGAAAACATTTTGTATTGCTCGCCCAATAATTGCCGGGCTGATACTTTCCATATATAAACGAATCCGACGCCGTAAATCGTCTAAATAGTTTAGTCTACTAATGTAACTCACGATTTCACGTGACCCCGTAGAAAAAATGTAGCGTAGCGGCTTTAAGTCAGGTGATAGCGCAGGCCACTCAAACTGTCCTCGTCGTTTTTTCTTCGGGGTGATATGAAATCGAAAGTTTTGACGATTTCAAGCGTTGGATACGTTCAGAAATGAAAAGTACCTGTCCGGAAATTATTGGACGTGTGTGCTAGTCAATGCCAGCTGCTTCATCGTGAACAAGTAAAAATTTCTTTCAGTGATTAATTATTTATTTACATTTTATATTCAAGATTCCATTTGTGTAAATAACGTATAATAATAACAATATTTTAACCGCTACATGGTTAAAATGCTCGTGAATATTAATTTTCGTCTTCCAAATTATGTAAGTGTCGTTTCATAACAATAATATGCAAACTGTTATTACTCATAGCTTGCGACTGTTGTGATCTGTCGATACACTAAAGTATTTACAAGGGTAATTTGCTTTCGTTTGAAGCATGGCGAACTCCAAGCGAACTGTCTCCCTCACTATGTTTTCCATATATGTGACAGTATTAAAATTTTAAATACAGCAACACTGCTAATTCGGTTAGTGGTTAGCTCTACAGAGTAACTTAGCGTATTATCAAACAATACTTTCATTATTTATATTTTACATTGCTGAATCAAATACATGTACGTATATGAAGCAGAGATTATTTTTGGTAGTTAATTTTTTATATGGCTGTAAATTAATATCATTTCAGAAAGATACCATAAAAGTCTTTGTTGTTTAGTAGTTTTTATGGAAATTAATATTACTTGGCAAATGTCAAAAAGTAATAAATATGCCCCTCATTAGATAGGAGTATGGTGCTAACTGAAATGTGCTCGTTTGCAATAATTAACAAAAAAGCGAATTACATTGTCCTTCCACCGTACATAAAAAACCCCCGGTATCAATTACGACATTCTGTTGAACAAAATATTTGTCGAAAATAAGCCTGCTCATTTGATATCCTAAGGAAATTGCTTTAAAATTTCTTAAGTCAATCAATGTCCTTAAATATTCTAATATTATTCACCCTATTGCATATTTTTAATTATTTTCCCATTAGATATTCAAATTCTTATGATAATGTAGTTTTATGTGACGGATTAGTCTTGCTTGATGTGGAATAAGAAAAATGAAAAAGTGTACGAACTAAAAAGATATTTAAATGTTAACAGATGACAGTAACCAAAAAATTCAAATTATTACAGCTAGAACAACGAAATCATATAATTATAATATACACAGGGACTTTCATGTGGTCATAGATTCTTTAGGTTAAAATAATACGACTAAAACCTAATAGATATACTTAGTTAAAAAATCCTTCCAATTTTTAAAGACAAACTGTTGTGTTTACGCATATGAACTATGACTTTATTTTTGTGATTTTTAATTCACTTTCTGAAAATAGCTTTCTTTATTTTCTACTGATAACAAAGGTAGAGCTGATATAAATTTTAGGTGTTAGGTTAAGTGCCTCTTACGTCTAGTCTATTTTCTATTAATACAGTACACAATAGTAAGCATGTGTACCAAATTAGAAATAAATATCTTTACATTTGTGGAAATTATAATTAAAAAAATAAGAAATTTAACTTTAGGACCCTATAACATCTTCTGGAAGGACTATTTACCTAGGTATGTTAGGTTTATTCTGTTTATTTTAACCTAAAGATTCGATGACCAATTGGTGTCCCGTTTACGGTCTGGAATTATTAGATTGTAATTGTAGAAAACACTACCACATATTCTTGAGATCAAAATAAGACGATTTAGGCCCGGTCTTTCCACCTGCTAATAAAGTAACGAATAGCTAACTTATAAATAAATTTATTGAAAGCTCTTATTTGACGAATAGTATGTA
>JABXWE010020085.1:0-12085 GCA_014611495.1 Limonius californicus | reverse complement strand
TTAGAATCATATTTTATTTCAATTGATAAGTATCCCACAATTTTAAAGAAATTCTTTTCAAATGAACACGCCGAATTTTGGCTTCAATTCCTTCAAACACAAGCATCAGTATTTCATGGAAGGAGAAAAAAGTACAATTGTTGAAATTTCAGAAGAAATTAATGATCTCATTTTTAAATTTAAAGAAAGAATCGATTCTACATTTATACTTACCACCAAGTTTAAATACTATTTTAGTCAATCTAATTGAAAATGGAAATATAGGTAGACGAAAAAAGGTTTATTAAACAAATTATAAATTTTTATACGAATATTATTTTTTATCTAGAATTATGGGGTAAACAATTTGAGGAAATTGTTCATTTTAAATGGATTAATTTAAAAGTCAAGTAGACGGGAACAAAATAAAAGAAACAATAGTTTTCATGAAGAAATATTTGACCGAAAACGAATATCTGGTACTGGAAAATGAATTATTCGACGAAATTTCGTATTTGAAAGGATACGTAAACTTTGAAAAATTTCAACAATGGAACAATGAAGAAACACCCACCGATAAACGATGGGTTCAAATTTTTAATCATTTCAATGAAAATCATATTCCTTGTGTTCATTTCACAAAAGTTGTAGAATTCGCGCTTTGTTTACCTGGTACCAATGCGGCTACCGAACGAGTGTTTTCTATTATAAGTAATTTGTGAACAGCAGATAAATCGCAATTTAATGTTGATACTGTAAAGGTAATGGTTATAACAAAGTGCAATTTCGAGTGGAATACTTTCGTAGACTTCAAGCAACAAAGTAGAAAACTGCGACGAACTCCTTAAAAAGGTTCATTCCGTTGCAAAATAACTACTCTTAAAACTAATCACTTGTTCGAATTATTTATGCTTTAAATAATTTTTTTATTGTATTTGTATTTGGTCAGTACTTGGATGGGTGACCCGAAGGTTGCGTTAACGCGGCGCCTCTCTCCCACGAGGATTGATCACTAGGTATGGGAGAGTAGATCAACAACCCCCTTATGGGGGAGGCCCATGCCCAACAATGGGACACTGCGGGCTAATAAAAAAAAAATTTGTGTTTGGTTCATTAAGTGTAATTTTTTACTTTTTTTAAATGCCCCCTTTCTCCTCCTACGGGGTCCAATGTCCCGGATTGCACCGCAGAAAAAATGGTCACCCTATCATATTAGGAACTTCCAGGAACGACATTAATGTATAAGAACGTTTGATTAGGTTCAGTAGGTACCTACATATTGCGAAATTGAATTTTGATTTGCTCATTCGAGCTTTTTTAGCTCCCGGTGAACTTGGGCTCTTTCAATGCATGGTTTGACGCTTACTTTCTGGATCATACGTGAAAAGCCAAAATTCATCACATGTTATAATTTTCTCCAAGAAGTTTGGGCCATTTTCAATAGCATTTAAAGTGTCAGAGCAAATATTTTCACGAGCTTCTTTTTGTTCGATGTGAGAATTTTCGTCACCGTTTTCGCACACACATTTTGCATGTGAAAATTATTATGTAAAATTTGCTTTACGCATTCTTTGTCAATTCGTACAGTTTCAGCAATCGCACGAATAGTTAACCGACGGTCAGATCGGATCAGATTACCGATTTTTTTCAATATTTGTATCCGTTTTCTTCAACGTCTTCTCGGGCATCTTGGAAAAGCTGAACCACTCAAAAACCCGCGCACGTGATAAACATTCATTGCCATATATTTCTTTTAATAAAAGATAAGTTTCAGTAGCGGTTTTTCCAAGTTTCATATGAAATTTCATGACAATTCGTTGCTCTATTAAAACACACATTTTTCAAAATCGAACTTATACAAACGAAGGCCACGGCCAAACCAAACCAAACTAAGATGCTTACAGACACGGGAGAGGCGGCAAACGAAAGAGAAGGCTTCACGCTATGCAGCTGTTGGTCATACGACTTTGGCGCATGCTCACTTCGTCTGTAGTAGCATCAGTCTTGTTATTTTATAGCCATACTTCGTATAATGGATGCGTTATTCATGAACCGCTTTTTTCAAACACTAATGTTATAGATTTTTTACAGAGCTTACAAAATATCAATTTAATAAATCGACAACACACCACATTTGTATTGAATAATGAGGCTTAATGACACAAACAAAACCAAAAATCGTTTCCAGTCTCCATTTGCCACTAATGATCAAATTAATGGCAAGTCTGTAGCCCCCCCCCCTCACACACACTCACACACCATATGACAGGCAGATTAGCCGTACCACCTCTAGATAAACCAATGGACTTACAAGGCCTGCAAACGCTTCAATAATAGCAATAATAATACCGCAAAAGTTATATATCACGTTCTCCTTTGTTTCTGCAATCAACACGCAATAAAAACTTGGCAAATTTGCAGTAAATATAAAATGTGTATTGCCTGCTGGCAGACATACTACACCCACCGATAATGTAACCAAACTTTTGTATGTTCTAAGGCCATATTAGATTTTATTTGCCAGCTTTCTTGAAATCTCTATACGTAAATACCAAACCTTGAAGCGTCATTTAACCAGTGTGTAGAAATATTTACTATTTCTATTAAAAGGTGCTAATCGTGACAAAGAAAGAAAAACTCTTAGGACAAAAGAAGTCCCTACCGTGCATGATAACAGATATTGAGCCATCCAAGGCACCGCAGCATATGCCATTACTATAAAGTTAGAAAAGAATTAGTATATTATGATATTAAAGTATAATGAAGCATTTAAACCACGTGCGACGAGTTTAAGCTTTTAAGGTCGCTAGTGATTTAAAAGCTCAATTATACGAATCGAATTTATACAATATATAGGTCATTGGTAGTAGAAAGGTTAACTGTGTTTCTTTTCTTTCATACTTGATTATGACAATTTTTAACATGTTAGGTACCTTACTGTGAGGTACGCACTTCAAATGTTTGGACATCCGATGTACCTATATAATTATGAAAGTGTAAATAAATAATAATATTTTGAAATTATTTAAGCTTCCTTCCTCACGCGGTGTAGTCTATTCTGCCTCCTGTGGGTGATTACCAACTACATGTATATTAGAGCTTTGTGCACGTTGCTGTCGACCGACGTGATGGCATTGTTCGCAACAAACGTCTCTTGTGTGTACTTACTCTCATGGGTTATATTACATGAACAGTTTGTTGGAATACGGGTAAATTATAACAAAAATGTACGTGCAGAACCAACTAATACTATTTTTGCGAAAGATTATGGCTGTGATAATGTGCGATACGGGCATAGCATTGCTGGCATACATGGACGGAATCACAGGCAGCCCTACATTAGGAAGTGTAGTTCTGGCAGCATCGGCTGGTGCAGGCTCGGCCGTTTATAAGGTGTTGTTCAAGAAAGTAATTGGTGATGCCACGTACGGACAAGTGGCTCTATTCTTCTCCCTCATTGGAATGCTGAATGCTGCTTTATTATGGCCACTGAGTTTGGGACTTTTTCTTACCGGAGCGGAAACACTCCATTGGGAAAGGCTACCCTGGCCCGCGTTGCTTGCTGCAAGCGTGCTGTCGTTAAGTACGCCAAATTGTAAAAAATTGTAATTCCCATTAACGAAATCTTGTTACATTTTGCAGTTGCTAATTTGCTGGGCAACTTTAGTGTTGCACTAACCTACGATTTATTCATAACTTTAGGGCTTATTACGTCCGTTCCAGTATCTGCAGGTAAATATTAGCATGATATCTATTAAATATTACCGAACATATCAATTTTAAACATAAACTCGAGATGGTTCAGACATCGCTCACCAGGTTCATATTTTGATTATTTTTGCAAATAATCTACATACATGTTCATAGCTGAAAGGAAATTTCTATAAGATTGTGGTGGAGCATTAGAGAAAACAAAGTCCTTAGATGGTTTATGTTAGACTAGTCGCGTTTTCCTGTTTTGGATATAGTTTGTTTCCGAGGTTGAATCTTCAAAATAGGTTTAACATATTTTTCTTTCTTTCTTTCTTGATATCAGGTCCCTTCCAGCAGAAAATAAAACAAATAAGTTCTCATTGCATCGCGCAAACCACAATAAGTGTCTTGGAATTAAAGGTTTGAGTTTAATAGTACTGAAACAGCATTTCTTTTTTATGAATAAAACAATTTTTGAAAATGCCCTCGTCTAAAAATAAAAAACGGTGTTGCATGGGTCGATGGGAAATTGCGGATACTTCTTGCCCAAGGTGTAGGGGATTCTAACTGACATCTTTTGTGAGATAGACAGAACTAGCTTGATCTGGCCTATGTTCTAATAACCTGGGGCATATCCAAGATAACGTTCTTGCCTAAACCCTCACGAATCGCGTACGTAAATCTGAAAGCGTTCAGACGTACCAGCTTCAATTTTTGCGGAAAGTCTTGGAAAAATGATCCCGAAACCAAAATACCGACTAAACATGATAAGTTATGGAAATCGGACTTCCCGCTTAATATAGACTTAGTATACAGGTTTCAAAAGTATGTAAAGGGAACTAAAAATTTGTCTAGGCATAGAAAATGCATTTAAAAACGTCTCCTATAACTCGATAAGCGTGTGGCTTGATAACACAATTATAGAATGAATGGAACCTCTGCTAGTATCGCGAACCATTAAAGCTAACATATATGCTACCTGAGAACATTTGCAAGTAGGTGAACCTTCTTCTCAATTGTAAAACTGGTAGTAAATAGGCCGGCGAGATCCTAGCAAATTTTCAGCAAAGAATTTTGCTCAATAAAGTCATGGTAATTAATTGCCAATTACATGCTGCAAATGATGAACATATTGCTTTGACAAAGGGATCATAAAACTGATACTTTAAGACTTTCACATTTGCACATCTAGGCCAAAAACTGGTATTATCTGTTTTTAAACAAATTATCTAAATATTAGTACGTATTTTTATATATATAATATATACAATTTTTTATTTTTCAATTTTTTACTTTTTTCCAGCTCTAATCTCATTTATTTCCAGAGTAAATATTTAGGGGAAGCGTGCCCCTGGTGGCACCCCTAAGCAGTTTTCCTCATTAATCACACAAAAACCAACGTTCTGATGCCGCAGGCGCAGAGACAAATAGTCCCATGGTTACACTATGTTATTCTACTAGAAATAAGTGCAATATCACAATATTAAAAAATATGCGATTTGTTTGTATAATCTTGGTTAAGTGTATCATCATAGCATAGTGTGTGCTTATGATGGCATGTAGCCTGAATTAAGGGAAAAAATATTTTAAATCAATTTACAACTCAGATTTTATTGGTTTTATAAAACATTTAATGGCAAAGTTTACAAATAAAGGTTTTGCACCTTGGGGCTACGCCGGCACATTCTGTGTGACACCAGTTGTGGCATTTTTGGCAACGTAACCAGTATTCTCTTGGACGAGACATACAGCTCATTGCAGTAAAGGCACGCAGCATCACTGCCACCATCGCCTTCTATGTCTTTCCAAGTTTCCTCTTCATCATTTTCCAAAATCGTTAATGTCCGCTTTGCTTTTGGAACCAGTTTTTCTCTTTCCTTTCTAGCTTTTTCTTTTACCTCCATCTTTTTCACTTCAATATCTGGTGTTGCATGAAGGACTCCCATCTTTCCTCTTTTTCGGCCTCTTTTAAATACAGCTCTTGCTTCAGCAGTTGGGAATGATGCTAACGTCTGAAGGATGTCTACGAAATTGGATGACGATGAGGCTTCTTCTGGAACTGTAATGTTCTTCTCCGTAATATTGTTGTTGACTTCTGCATTAGCCACTATGTCTTCAGCTATATCTTCCGCTTCAGCTGGAGTGCTTGGATTGGGATCAATAACTACTCGTTCTGTTGCCAATGAGGGAGCAAACATCCAGTCTCCAAATATGTTTGTGTTTAGAGGACAAATTCCGGTTTTAGAAAAAGCATTTATTGCAATAGCTGGAGTAGCCGCTTTCAAGTATGCTTTTCCAAATATTCCTGCCACTTGAAAGTGTGTGACTGGTCTCCTAGGATTCTGTTTAAGCCATAATTGAACTTTCTGATCCTATTATACTTGCACGAGACCAAAAAATCCTATGTCCAAGGGCTGTACTTTGTGCGTGCAGTGGACAGAAAGCAGAATAATACAATTCCTTTGTTTTTGACAAATTCTAAAACCTCAAAAGATTTGTGGCTGCTGTGGCCATCCAACATGAGCAACACTTTGTTATTCTTGTTTGGTTTCACAAAACGCACGAAAGGTTTCAACCACTTTAAAAAGATTTCACCCTACATCCATCCATTGTCTTGGCAGAAGGCGACACTATCAGCTGGTAAATTGTCCATTAATTCATTCTTGAATCTTTTACGAAGGAAAATGAATGCAGGCGGCTCAAACGCACCAATTGCATTCATGCTGCATGCAACAGTTAAATGATGGCCTCTCTCTGCACTACTTATATTATCACTTGTTTACGACCTTTTGTTGCAATTATTTTTGACGGCCTGGACTGCACAGTGGTTATTCCCGATTCGTCGACATCATATATGTTCTCTGCTGAGAATGGGCCTTCTTCCATCACTTTGACTAAGCATTCGAAATACTTGGCAATCTTCGGTTTATTGAAAGCCTGTGCCCTGGCAATCGACGTATTTTCGAGAGTCCTTAGGGATATGTTCGGGTTTAGGCCATGCCAGTTTTACTACAAAATTTATGTGGAATATTCATTGTCTCTGCAATTTGCAAAGCTAGGTGTCTCATGTCCTTTATAGTTAGACCGAAGAAACGTGCTTCTAGTTGCATTATATGAGCAACTAAATCTGTTTTCAGTTGATTTGTAAATGTTGGTTTACATCCACGTAGATATCCCTTCCCACTTCTTTTCTCATAATTTAAATCGTCGGCGTAAGGTTGTTGATGGCACAGCAAATGTTTTGGCAACAAGCTTCCAACCCATGCGCTTTTCTTTTATGGCTTTTAATGCATTCTTCATACTTTCCTCCGTCCACGTCCGTCGCGTTTTCTTATTATCCATTTTGTATCTAATAATAATAAGAAAACACAAGCAAGTAGAGATCCACAATGGAAAAATGATGTGTTCCTGTTACAAGAATTTTGTTTTCCGCCTAGTGGATGTCATAAAATACACGAAAATAAACTGGAGAGAAATAAAATCGTTTTATTTGTTGAACACACTTTTCTGATTACATTTACCAGCAGCCATTAACATTGGACAAAAAAAAAACGCATGCATACATATATAAAACAAATTAGGACACTAGATGGCGCTACCATTGTTTAAAATTTGAATAGTTCCAATGATTGCACCCTATGCCATCATAAGCAATCACTTTGGGTGGCATCATTGGACCAAAACCATAGAAGAAGAAAAATCAAGTACAACTCTGGTACCTTACCTAACCTCAACAATTTAAATACAGAAGCATGAGTATAATGCATGCCTTAAAGTGAGGTATAAATACTACCACTTCAAATTTTCAACTTAGTTCACAATATAATTATTAATGAAACGCTATTCACGTATCAGGACTTACCAAAATTTATGAAAATGTATAACAAACGTAAATGAGCACGTCCAATTCCACAACTTGGTAAAACATTTATTAGTGGCACTTGGCGACCGTCGCTAGTTACTATTATTAAGCTTGTTTTACATTATACTTTTTTCGGCTAGAAACTTTGACTAGTTTCATTACTAGATGGACTTGTAGAAACTTGAATAATGTAAATCAGAAAAATGCATCCAAGTTTTCGTACTAGAACCAGCTAAACTTTTTTTCAAAACTAGTTCTGGACCAATTTTTTGTTCAAGTTTTGATACTATACCTGCGTAGTAGAGCTAATTTTGATACTACCAACCTCTATCGGTAAATTCGAACTTAACGGAACCTAACCTAAACAATTGGCATATTGCTTATATTGTTATAGTGTGTTAAAGATTTATTCTTTACTAGTATTCTGATGTATTAAGTATTATGTATACTATACTACAGGCCGTGAAAAAGTGGAGCCACGAAGTTATAAAGGCAAAGTTCAGTAGTCACAAATGAACAAGCCCCTAAATTTAAATTATCACGTCCCAGCAACCAATTTTGACTCCATATTCTGGATTTCTGATTTGTCTTTTTATATAGATCATAGATTTTCTTAAGTTTTAGAATTACTTTCAGTTTTTCTCGTTTTTTTTTCTAGTAAAATTCATTTTGTACACACTTAACCCCAATTGATACAAATCATTCAAATTGATATATTTATTTTGAAAGTTGGTAATTACAAATTAGGATAATCTTGGCGCTTGCGCACAAAAAACTAATGCGCTCGATTTTCATCATGGTCAAGTTGAAGCAAATCTAGTTTTGGATCTATTCCAAGTTTCTAGACAAAAAAAGTATAATGTAAAACAAGCTTTAGAAGTGATAATAACATAGATCTTCAAGGTATGTCATCATACGCAGAGTGCTATGAGGGACACCTTCCACTATTTACCAGCTCTATGTGTTTATTGTTTGTTGTATTCGTATGTTCTGTCGTAACTCATTATTTTTTCTTGCGTTTTCAGGTTCTACACCTGCAGTAAAAATTGTTATTATTACATAGGGGAGGGTGGGCCACAGTGAAACATTTAAATTAATTTATTATTTCTTTGAGATAATAGTACCGCACTTTGAATGTGAGCGAATGAACTTAATGCCTACCTAGAAACCCTTTTTACAAGAGGTTACCAGCTCACATGGTGTAAATATTATACGAGGGGTATCTTTTAAATAAGGTCCGTTTTTTAATAAGAATAAAAATACTGTAAATATCATTTTAATGTATTTTTTCATATTCTACATACTTTTATGTACTTTTCTACATAATTTCCATTTTTGTTCAAACATTTGTCATACCGCTCAACAAGTTTTTGAATCCCGACGTCAAAGAAATTTGCCGCCTGTGAAGAAGCCCAATCCATGACTGCAGTTTTCACTTCTTCGTGGTCGTTGAACCGTTGTCCACCAAGGAACTCCTTTAAGTACCCAAACAAGTGAAAATCACTGGGTGCAAGATCTGGACTGTAAGGTGGATGATCCAGTTGTTCCCATCCAAAAGACCTGATTAGACCTTGTGTTTGTGCAGGAACATGTGGCCTTGCACAGAATTGATTGTTCTGCCTCTCGGCATAAAATCCGCTAACAAAATCCCTTTCCTGTTCCAAAAGACAGTTGTCATGATTTTTCGTGCTGAAATTGTCTGTTTGGCTTTCACTCTGGTTGGCGACGATGTGTGTCGCCATTCCATTAACTGCTGCTTGGACTCAGCAGGCATGTGAGACACCCAAGTCTCATCTCCTGTAACGATGTAGTCCAACAATTAATCTCCTTCCTGATTGTATCGAATCAAAAACGATCAAGCACAGCCCAATCTTTTTGTTTTTTGATCGTCAGAAAGCAGTCTTGAAAACCACCGAGAACTCAGTTTTCGATAATTCAGTTTCTCCGAAACAATGGTGTACAAAACTGACCTTGAAACCTGTGTAAATTCAATTGATAACTTTGAAATCGTGAATCGTCGGTCCTCTCGAATTTTGTTGTCCATATCACGAACCAAATCTTCAGAAATCAGAGAAGGTCGGCCAGGGCGTGGCTCATCATGCACATTAACCCGCCCGTCCTTGAGCATTCTCACCCACTGTCGAACTTTACCGTCACTCATAGCATTATCACCGTAAACTTCACAAATCTGACGGTGAATTTCCGCTGCTGCCAAGTTTTTTGCACTCAAGAATCGAATTTTGTTAAACATTATAAACTTCTACAGCTTAGAACACAGACAGACGATACGGTTGCAAATGGCGCCTAAACGCGCGTAAAGCATGCTGGGAGCAGACGCGTAAGCGCACTGGGGCGATCGCGCGTCATACTCATTCACAAACGGACCTTATTTAAAAAATACCCCTCGTATATACTTAACTTGATTGCTCTGGCTAGATTTTCAGCAGTTTTCCTTGTTTAGCGTGAATAACGGGATACTGTATTACCAGTTGGCTGCTTATCTTTTGGTACTTGTAATTTGACGTCACTACCATCATCGTCGTCACAGATTAAACTATTTCTGATTTGTTTCGTCTTCACGTAAATTGCTCCCTCCATCTCTTCTTCGGACGTCCTGCATTCCTCTTTTCAGTTGGTTTGCAGTTATATATCGGTTTGAGATTACTTGTATCTTACATTCTCAACAAATCTTTCTTTCTATTGTAAATTGACGTACAATTAATTTATAATTAATAACTTCTCTTCGTGGTTATTTTATTATTATTTCGACATAAGAAACATATACTAAAGGTACTAAGCCATCTATAGACTTTCAGGGAAATCTTCTGTTTTGATTTAGAAAGACAATACTCAGCAATTTTTTTAGTAGATCAACAAGTGCGTTTAAATTCAGTTATTAGATTTGCCTCTCTAATGGGATTTAAAATTGTGTTTACCACCAATTGTTAAAAATCGATAAAATTGATTAGTATTATTTTCAAAAATAACCAAAATGTTAGCTTTGGTGGTGATGTACAAACTACCTTGTGTATTAATGATATGCACTACATTTGATGTTACAGCTTTGGATGTGGTGCTATACGGCGCTCATTTTGAAGGAATGAAGCTAGCCGGGATGATTCTTATTGCTGTTGGCTTTTTCCTAGTCATGTTTCCAGACAACTGGCCTGATTATATTACCCGATTACTAAGGTACTGAAAAAAGCTATTTCTGTCTATTTTAAAACTCTTCTCAGAACATTTACTACTGTCAATCAGATGGTCGTATGGCTATTTTCTAACCTGCAAAGCAAATTTTCTACAGCACATTAACTTTATGTGTACTTATATAGGTATGACGTGTTTGATTTCACTTCTGTCTGTTCTTAGTTTTTCCTCATCTATAATAACGTAATTATTTAACATGTGATTTCATTATATTCAGCTTCTGTTCTTACCTCTACAAAAATCAGTATAAGCCGTGCAACTAAAGTAAAGACGTTCTCTTGATGGTTTTAACTTAATCTTATTTCCGCCATTCAAATAATAGTTCTTGTCGTTATTTTAATATTTGAGTGGCTGTTAGATACTTAGAAAATCCTTTGCGCTAGATAGCTCAATATTACCATAAAAGCGATTTTAATTTACAGAAAATCGAGTCGGGTCTTCAGAGGGAAGGTTTGTTTTAAAGTATTGTATTCTAAATTATTTGCTCAATGCATATTTTGTTTCACAATCCTTTGCTAGGTATTTTTAGTTAGACCGTATTGTAAACAGAATTTATTTGCTGTACACACCAAAGTCTTGCTTAAAGTATTCTAAAATGTTGACGTTTAGTGTTTAACTGTATTTTTTATTGGGAACTGTTAACAGTAGGTAATAAGTCAATTCATTGATACTATTTCTTTAAAATTCCTTTTCATGTTATCTTTTTATGTTTCAAGTCAAAGACGGATTGTACTGAATATACATGGTGCCAGGAAAGTTCACATAACTTCAAGGAGTAATATAGATGCAAAATAATATATATATATATATATATATATATACATACAGGGCCGTCCTAAGATATTTGGCGCCCGTGGGCTACTAACAATAATGTACCCCTCTTCATAAGAAAATACACTGGAGGAGAAGTGGGAGCGGGGTGACCGGTGAAGTTTTACAGAAGTTTCAGAACTAGAAAAGGTCAATATATTATCAATAAATAAATAAAAATTTAAATTTATACAAAATTCAAATAACCTATATGAGAACAAAAACAAACTACATAAACAAAAAACAGAAGTAACTTAGTATATGTCCTATAACTGAAATATTTATTTTCGTAGCTTTTTCTTTGGCAAACTGGTTAGTAATATCACACGTATTTAAATAATTAAATAAATCACTCTCTATGAAGAAAATACTTAAATCATTTAATTTTTTATTCTTTTAAGTGCTGAAAAAGACCTTCTACCACTGCAATTTGTAGCTCGTCTTCAGCCGTCAAACTAATTTGAGTGCAAGCAAAATTGCCGCCCCAAAAGACTGGCGTCCCGGGGCTATAGCCCATTTAGCCCTGTGGTTAGG
>JABXWE010020084.1:0-11735 GCA_014611495.1 Limonius californicus | reverse complement strand
AAGACCAGCTGGAATTTGGAAGGTGGCGCCCACTTATTTTGACTCGCCCTGTACACAACTTGAAGTATTTTCTCGATAAGCGATTTTTACGAACTCCCCCTACTCCTCTGAGCAAGCCGCTGGCCTTTACCATCTTTTTTTGTTTGCGGGTCCAAGAAAAGCGCGTTTGGCCCGTAACAAATTTGGCGCCGTAACGTAAGTCTTTTTTGGACCGTAACAACTCTGCATGAGTGTTATGCATTATCACGTTTGTTGATCGTTGGTACGGAGATGGTGAACCAATGGTCTACAACAGCCCAAAGCAGAGTTTTTGCAATGACGCCATAACTTTAAAACACTGGACGAAATCATATTTATGGGCGAAGATGCCACAGAAAGTTATGGTAACGTACAGTGATGAGACCTTTAATTATTACGAAGTATCTGGTGGAAAGGCCGAAATAATCAAAGAATTTAAAAATAAGTGGGATAACTTCAACGACTACAAAGAACAGTTCTTCAGCAAATGGGAAGTAGCTTTGCCTAAAAATGGCACCTGGATAGACGAGAAGTGTACCTGTCCCGCATTTTACAAGCAGTATATATCTTACTTACTTAATCCGATGCCTTTCTAGCGTTAGGAGTAAGGCTGGTGGAGTTGAGTTTGTTATATCGATGGCGTTTTGCACTTTTCTTTCCATAATTTACTATCCTGGGCCACTTGTTTTATTCCTTCCCATCTTATTCCTTTGCTCGCTGCTGCCTCTCGTATTCCCTCTTCCCATGTTTTCCCGGGTCTTCCTCTTTTGCTTTTCCCGGCACTCGCGTTTTAAACACTATTTTTGTTATTCTGTCCATTGGCATGCGGCAGACATGCCCAAACCATCTTAATTGTCCTTCCACTATTTTCTCCGTTACGGGCTCCATCTGTAGGTTTTTCTGTATGTATCATTTCTTATCTTCTCTTTTTGTTTTATTTTTTATCCGTCTTAGAAACCGCATCTCTATTGCATTTAGTCTTGTTTTATGTTTTTCTGTTAAGGTCCATGTTTCACTGCTATACATTATTGTCGGTCTTACTACTTTTTTAACTACTTCTGTTTTTATTTTTCTAGGAACTTCTTTCTTTCCCAAAAAGGTCGTTTTCATCACGTTGTATATTCTTCCTGTTTTTCCCACCCAGTCGTTGATTTCTTTGTCAATTTTACCATTGTTCTCAATTATGGATCCTAGATATATAAAACGTTCTACTTGTTCAATTTGTTTCCCTTGTAATTTTATGCTATGTGTTTTATTCTCCCTTTACACTACCATACTTTTTGTTTTCCCTATGTTTATTTTCATGTTTATTTTCTGTAATTCTATTTCTAGCACCTCCAGGTTATGTTGTAAATTCTTTTCAAAGTCGGTCACTATAGCCATGTCATCTGCGAACATAAGTTCGTTTATTTCTGTTTGTTCCATTTGCCAGTATACCAAATTTAACGTCTTCATATTTTTCTTAGCATTTTTAATTGCTTTATCCAGCACTATTGAAAACAGAACGGGGCTCAACACACATCCTTGCTTTACTCCTGTCTCTGTTACAAACTCTCTTGACTCTTCATTATTCGTCCTTACTATATTTATGTTATTTCTATACATTGATTTTAATATTTCTATCGTTCTTTTATCTATCTTTCTTTTTTCTAGTATTGTCCATATTTGTTCTCTGTGTATCCTGTCAAAGGACTTTTCAAGATCTATGAAGCACATATGTATATCTCTTCCTTTCGTAATAAGTTTTTCGCTCACTTGTCTGATGGTAAATATTAAATCTTGGGTGCTTCTCCCCTTCCTAAAACCACATTGGGTCTTCTCTATTGTATTTTCTATCCTATTCCTTATTCTTTTCTCGATTGTTCTGGCAAATACTTTCGCGGGGACGCTCATTAACGTTATCCCTCGGTAATTATCGCATACTCGTTTGTCTCCTTTCTTATGTACGGGGAGTATGATTCCTACATTCCATTCTCTTGGTATTACCGTGGTCTTCATTATTTCGTTTAGCAACTCTGTAAATTTGGTTATTCCTTTTTTCCATATACTTTATCATCTCCGGTGTTATTTTGTCCCTTCCTGCTGCTTTTCCTAGCTTTATCTTTTGTATGACCTCCCTAACTTTTTTCTCTTGGATTTCTTCAATTACTTCCCTTTCATTTAACTCTTCTTGTTCATTCCTTATATTGCTTCTGCTTTTGTTAGTTCTTCGAAATGCTGTCTCCATCTTTCCATTATTGATCTTCTTCTGTTATTATGTTTCCGTCTTTTCCCTTTATGTTCATGATAGTATATTCCCTTTTCTGCCTAAGTTGTTTTAATGTTGCATAAAATAGTTTTTGGTTGTCTAAAGTTTTCTGTCATCTTTTCCCCAAATTTATCCATGACCCTTTTTTTTGCATTCTTGATCTCCCTTTTCACCTCTGTTCTCTTTCTTTTGTATTTTTCGTAGTCTTCTGTCTTTTTTGTACTTAAGTATCTTTCCCACGCGTATTTTTTTCTCTTTGATTCTTTAGGCCAATTTTACCAAGTAGTGATCACTTCCTATCTCTGCTAGTCTTGTTAATTTGACATCTTGTACATTTTTCCATTTAGGTTTACTTATTAGAAGTAGTCAATAATTGACCTCTCATTTCTGCTTTCTACAACTCTTGTAAATTTGTGTGTATCTTTATGCTTGAATTTCGTGTTTGCTATCACTAGGTTTTTTTCTATAGTTATTTCTATTATTCTGTCTCCATTATTGTTTTTAGTCGTTACTCCTTCTTTTCTTGAATGTTCTTCTATACCTACATTTTGTTTTCCTACTCGTCCGTTTAAGTCTCCCATAACAAATATATTTTCTCCCCCATCGTCTATTGCTTTTTCTACCTCCTCAAAGAACTTATTTTTTTCTTCCTTTTTTGCATCATCGTTTTTCCCGTATGCTATTATCACGTTCCATGTTTCTTCTCCTAGTAGTTTCATTTCAATCTTTAATAGTCTTTCATTTATATATTCTTCATTTATAATGTCTTTTAACATATATGGCCTTATTATTAGTCCTACTCTACATCTTGCTCTTTCCGTTTCTTTCACACCTGACCAAAATAATTTCTCTTCTTTCCCTGTGATACTCCTCACATTCCATGTTCCTATTTTCATCTTTTCGCATTGTTCCTTATTTTCCTTTAACCTTTCCTTTTCTTTCTCTTCTCTCTTACCTTTCACTTTGCTTTGCATTTTGTTATATATATTAGGTTGTTTATCATCGTCCGTGTCCTTCGCAAATTCCGTCTTAATTTTGGTTCGGTTTTTTTTTTGTTATCAGTTTTTTGTTTGCTCTATTACCCCCATTTTCTTCAACATCCCAGACATAATCCACTCCATCTATGGTAATTCTTGTTCTGCTTCCCTTACTTCTCTCTTCTTTATCAATTTTCCTTACTTCTGCCTGAATTCCTCTTTCTTTTGGTGTCATGTCGTTGTCGATATATATATATTTGTTTCTTTCAGTTTATATTTATTTTTCATGACTGTCTGTTTATTGTCCCAATCCTTCATCTCGACCAGGTTCGTATTCATGCCAGGTAGTATACATGCGAACATATTAAGGGGTTAGCAGTTCCCTTGAAACTAGTGAGTCCGCCAACGGAGGCCAATAATGTGCCTATTGCCCAAAAACGGAAGGGAGGACGCCCTGCCAAACCGAAGCCGGCTCTTATCATACAATAGCTAGTATGTTTTGCTTTGTTTTCGTCTTTTTCGTTTATTTAGAAGTTCAGAAAATGTTTTTTTTTTCAATTTGATTTATTAACTACAATCTGTCTCACAAAGACATTCAGTAGGCGATTTGACAATATGATAGGATACATACATATAGAAATAAAGAGATGTAAGAAACAAACCAATGTGAAATTCCTTTTAGTAAACTCAATAGTTTTGTATTATTAAGATTGCTCGACATTTTTACGAACATAACGCGCTCTACGCACTGTCACACATAGCGGTGTGGAAGGTCAGAGAGTTTTATTCTTTTAAGTCTCGGTTGGACGTCGTCTTCCTCTAGGATGAGCTCAATTAGCACGTTTGGGTGAATACTAAGGCGAGTAGCATAACGGACACTGCGTTTTTGGATTTCGTCTGTGATTGAAGGGATGGCCAAGCCACGTTGTATAACTTCATTTGGGATTTACCAGGGAGCGTTTACTATTGATCGTAGGACTTTGGATTGAAAACGCCTTAAGATGTCAATGTTGGAGTTGCTTGCAGTTCTCTGGAGTTGTATACCGTAAAAATTTAATTAATTGCAACCTAGAGTTGGTACTTAACCCTTGTTACGTTCGTTGATTTTGCCGTTTCTTACAGATTAAAGTCTTATTTTATTGATTGTTCCGTAGCCGATTACTATCTTGTTATTTCCCAAATACAGTTTAGTGGACCATTTTCTGGCTATGCTAGAGAAATGCCGATGAATATTTTGTCTACGCGCTTGACCGTGAACGTTTGTTGAGAATTTCCTGCCCTTGAGAGGGAGCCCTACGTGTTAATTGTTCTAGAATTCTTGCAACATATTTCGTCATATGGTGAAATACTGGATATTTGCTTTCGTTATTTTACGGAATGACTTAATATCTCCTTTCGACCCGGTTGCTTGCTAAGACCTCAGCGACAACGACAAGTACTGCAGGGGCAGCTTGGGTTTCGATGGGTGTTCACCGCGTGAATGTTCGTATCACTGTTATCACCCTGGGGTGAACAGAACCATCGACAAGTGTCGGATTTAAGAAATACGCTGGATTTAACCATTGGAAGGCAATTCACTGCGAATTTGCTTTTTGCTTTTGCGGATTAAGATCAACTCCATTTCATTCCTGACGGCAAGAACACTCGAAATTTCCTGTTTCCGGAAGAACGTCTTGGCGATTGCTGGTGCAATCGTGATACAGCCTTCAGTGGCGTGACTGCGATTTTTTTTGCCTTCTTCTCGAAGAACCTAAGAACACCTCAAATTGTGCCTCTCTCTCTACTCTCTATCTGAAGAAAACTACTGTGCAGAGATTGTTAATTGTGCTGTTGTGAAAATTTGTTCCGAGATTCATTTGACTGGTTTAAAGTGCTGAACCCTTTTCTTTATTATCATTAGTTGTTAAACGTAAAGTGTAATTAATGTTTGTAAATTCGAACGATACGGTAAATATTGTAAGCCAGTGGCGGCGACCTTTTTTTTTGGGCGTCCCAAATTCCTTTTGTTCAACTACAGTTATAGAAGTTTTGATTGTATTTTTTTTGTAACATGTGTGTTACCAATTTCAGGCAATAGAGTTATATTAGTCTTAAAATTCACCATATCTTTTATTTCTGTGTATTGTGCATGAACTTTGTAAGCATTATATATAGGAGGAGGCACAATAAAGGTGAGTTCGATTCCCGTAAGCTGCTGGTTTCTCGGCCCTCCTAAGAGAACCTGCATTCAGCTGTAACCTGGAGGGTGGCGCTCATTAATTTCGACTTACCCTTTATACTACTTCGTTAGATTTCCTTCCCTTAAGCGTTTCTCGTGAACCACTCCTACTCCTCTGAGTTAAGCCGAAGGCAGTTCCATCTTTCCTGCTGCGGTCCGAGAAAACACCCGTTTGGACCGTATCACTCTACTTAAATAATGGCAGATAATTGATGACATAATTGTATCTTTGGTGACAAAAGTATTAAACAGACAATTATATTTAAATAATTTAGTGATGAGAATTTGGTGATAAATATGCTGATTTAGGCACAAATCTGATTGTTTAGTAAGCGGTTAGACTTGTTGGTGACTGTATGTGAATACATAGGTAATCGTATTCACATAGTCTAATAACAAAAACTTGGCGACTAATTTGTTATTCTGGAGACAAACACGATAATTTGGTAATCAAAATAGGAATAATTAGGTAACCGATTAAATCATGCCCAATTTTTATCACATAGAACTGATTTGTATTTCATAAAGGCTGCTTTTGCTATTCCAATTCTAATTTTTATTTCCTTATCTGAATCTGTGTCTTGATTTATTTGGCATCCTAGGTTTTTAAATTGGCAAAGTATTTGGATATTTTTTTTTCTTTTAAAGTAAGATTGGCGTCTCTGATTTTCTATCTGCTGACATCGTTAGTTGTAACAGACTGCAGAAGTGCAATCAATCAATCATGAAGTCCTACAGCAAGAACCAAGTAGTAAGAAACATTCAAGACATAACAATCCAATTAAAAGAAGAAAATAAATTAGTAAAGATAATATGTATCCCAACATACAAAGAAATTGTTACGGGCCAAACGAGCTTTTTCATCGACCCGCAACAGCATAGGTGGAAAAGGGCCTACGGCTTAGTTCCGAGGAGTAGGGGTCGTTCACGGAAAGCGCTTACGAGAGGAAAATCTTCCTAGTTGTGTAGAGGGTAGGTCAAAATTAACGGGCGCCACCCTCCAAATCACAGCAGATTACCAGTTCTCGTAGAAGGCCGAGAAGCCAGCAGCTTACGGGAATCGGACTCACCTTTATTGTGCCTCCTTCTGTATGTAAAACTTGCAAAGTTCATGCACACGAAGATAAAAATACACAAAGATAAAAGATGTGGTAAATTTCAAGACAAATATAATTCAACTTCTTTTAGGTTACTGACACATGATACAAAAATATATAACGATTACATTGAAAATGGTCATATTTATGGTTAATTAATATAACCCATCGAAAACCCAAGCCGCCCCTGCAGTATTTGATTACGGCGCTTATCGCAAGCAACCGGGTCGAAGGACATGACAATTTGACTCCCGAGAAGAACAAACGAAAGTATCCAGCAGCTGGAAGATTTCATCATATTGCAAAATATGGGGCAATACTTCTAGAACAATTTAACACGTAGGACTCGTTTCAAGGGCAGGTCAAGCGCGTAGACAAAATATTAATCGATAGCTCTCAATGATAACAACAAAAGGTTCACAAAACTGTATTCAGGAAATATAGTAATATAGCAATAAGCAATATAGTAATCAGCTACAGAGCGGTAATTAAAATAAAACTTTAATTCAGATGACGTGGCAAAATCAAACAAACATAACAAAATAAAAGAAAACGAGCCTTTTGATTTGATGGCAAAACAAGCAACGAAAAAATTAGAAACAGATTGTAATAAAATTGCAAAACCCGACATAAAAAACTATCAAAAAACAGTAATACGATAAAAATGGAACGAAGAATGGAAAGAAATCACACATAACAAACGAATAATAAAAGAATCAATCGAAAAATGGACAACCAGAAGAATATTACTAAGAAGGAAAGAAGTAATACTAAGAACATTATGGATAGGACATACAAAAATTACATATGAACACATTTTTAAAAGAGAGCCTCCACCTATCTGCGGGACATGCAATACCCAACTGACAGATAAATATATTTTATGTAAATTTTAAAAATATAACCTACAAAAAAGAAAAATACTACGGAGTGATCAGATAGGAAGCGTATTAGGCTTATATGACACGGCACCGAATTTTGTACAAAATTTTGTTCAGAATTTTGTTCCAAGTGTTTCTACAAAATTCCGTGTCGTGTCGTACAGCAAACGTTTGTTCAAAAACATTGTGAAAAATTCTGTAGATTTTGTACAAAGTCGGCGTCGCATCGATGCGCAAACGAGAAATGTCTAGTGTTTATTACAAATCACAGAGGGCAGAGAAGTAAATGTATAGCACGTGTTTATCCCACCCAGGGGGTGTAAATCTACCTCGCCTCCACGTGGTGCACCCTGGGTTACTCTAAAGAGATAGAACCGTAGGCAATCCAGACCGTCTTTGCGATTTCACGGATATCCAAACATACACAACGACGTCCAATAAACTAAACGACTCTTCTCAGAACCACCCGAGAAAGACTCTTGGACCCTTGCTAAGAGTCTGCCAGCTAAATATTGAGGGTATCAGCAAATCTAAAAGCGAATGCCTATCCAAGCTACTCTTAGACCAAAACATCGATGTCGCTCTTATACAAGAGGCACATACCAAGGGCGAATTACAGCTCCAATCAAGAGGTAGACTCTACCGATATAAATTAATAGGTGCAACATATCACTCTAACTACGGCATAACCACATACACACGGACTCACCTAGATAATGTAAAATTTCTTTCTACTACCGAAGACACCGATATCTTTACTGTAACCGTTGAGGTTGCTGGCCAAATGATACACTACCCTCACGAAGCCACCCCGTGCTATACGCTGGGGACTTTAACAGCCATCACACTTAATGGAAATATCAAAATAACGCTCATAATAGGAAGCCTGCAGAATGGGCCGAAGCAGAGAACCTGCACCTAATTTTCAGTGCTAAAGATGATTGCAAATTCCGATCTGCCAGATGGAAAACTGAGACCAATCCCGACCTGTGCTTTGTATCTGCCGACCAACATGGCCACCTGTCACCCCCTATGTCCTCAAATATTTTCCACACAGCCAACATCGCCCTATACTCCTGGAGATGAGCACGCAAATTCCGACCATTCAAAGCTCTCCTCGCCCAAGATGGAACTTCTCAGAAGCAAACTGGTCAAAATTGTCTTCTTGCCTAGATGACAATATAAGATTAATTGCACCACTCGTCGAATACTACCATAAATTTGTAAAGATGGCCATCTCAACATCCAAGAAACACATATGAAGAGGCGTAAGAAAAGAGTACACACCATGCTGGAGTAAAGCTAATGAACTACTGTATGACGACTACCTGAAAAGTGGTAGATCAGATGTTGCCGATGACTTACTGCGTAACCTAGATACAGTACGAAAAGACAAATGGAACGAGACCATTCGAAATATAAACTTTAAGAATTCTAGTAGGAAAGCGTGGAACTTAAGAAACTAGGCGCCGCCGTCCATATCACAAAAAATACACCAAGCATCACGGTTAACCAAATCGCCAATCGAATAGTCAATACGTCCTGCGCTGCAAGGGATAAGGCCCACTCTACAGAAATTAAAAGACAGCTTAGAGACCTAAAACGCATAAGCCTCGAACTCTAACGACTTTAAATACGCTGAATTAGAAAATGCGCTTCAAATGGATAAAAACGGGAAATCTCCCGGCTTTGACAATATTCACCCTGAGTTCCTAACACGCAGTGGCACAAAACAAGACGCTGGCTAACAGCATTCTGTAATAACATCCGGAGGTCGGAACAACTGCCAAGAGAATTTTAAAGAACCAAGGTTGTCGCTATGCTCAAACCAGGGAAATCAAATGACCGTCAGGAAAGCTACAGACCAATTGCCCTGTTAAGTGTGACCTATATGCCACTGGAACGCCTAATATACAACAGAATAGGCACAGTAATCCCAGAAGCTCTACCCATAGAGCAAGCCAGTTTTCGACCCAACCGCAACTGTGAAGATCAAGTGCTAGCTTTAACAACGTATATCGAGAGAGGTTACGAACAACGCCAGAAAACAGGAGCAGTCTTTGGAGAGAACGGTTAATTTTCAAACCTCCGCAAGGCACTGGTTGTAAGAAACAAACTAACTTAGTAGGTAATATGCTGGCCAACAGGTTGTTCCAAACGTCTATGGGAAAGACACTGAGTAGGGTAAAACTACTAAATAATGGCCTCCCTCAGGAATCCGTGCTAGCACCGCTCCTCTTCAATCTCTACATAACTGATATGCCAATAACTACAGCTCGTAAATTTGCATATGCCGACGGTCTGGCTCGTGCCACCCATCACACAAGCACGACAGCACTGGAAAACTATCTCTCCGATGATCTCACAAGTACTTAAGGAATATTTCCGAAAATGGAGGCTTACTCAGAGTACTACCCAGACCGAGGCATGCTGCTTCCACCTTAACGACAAAATGACACGATCCACTTTGAATATTACTAGCAATGGTACGATCCTTCCATACAAGCCCAACCCAAAAAACTTAGGCGTTCTTCTACATCGCACTCTCTCATACAACAAACATTTAACCAGCCTAGCGGCAAAACTAGGGGCTAGGAACAACCTACCCAACCAACATCCTATATAAACTGGCGGGATCGACAAGATGAGCAGAAGCTGCCACGTTCCGCACAACAGCCCTGAGCGGAGTACTGTGCATCAACATGGTTGAATAGCCCCCACGTCAGGAAGGTTGATACTGTTCTCAACCAAACCATGCGAATAATTTCCGGCTCCATAAAATCTACCCCCACAGCGTGGCTACCAATATTAAGCCACATAAAACCCCTAAATATTCGTAGGGTGAAAATAATCGTTCAGGAATATAAGAAGATCTCCGAGAATACAGCTCTTCCTATTCACCACGACCTAATCACATTCGATAAACTTAGATCCAGAAAACCTCCTCTGAAAACAGCGCAACATCTCATTGCATTCAATGCAACCAATGAGTGGTTGACAGAATGGCAGAGCAAATCCAACCCAACATGGTATTCCTTATTAGACCCTCAAAACCCGCCCAACGGCTTCATCCTGCTACGTAAAATATGGGTCGGCCTGAACAGGTCACGGCAAATGTGGTGCAAATCGACACATATGGGGCATACGCGACAGCTCTGGGTGCGACTGCGGTGCTGCCGACCAAACTATACAGCATATCGCCTATGCATGTCCAAAGAGGGCTTTCTCTGACACCATCCACGACTTTCTTGAAGCTACACCAGAGGCGATCCAGTGGCTTCAGCAACTAGATCTGGAGCTGTAATTTTACTCAATTTTATACTTAACTGATTCAATTTTATATTTATATGTATATTGTATAAGTACTTCGTGTATTAATTTAATTGTATACGTATTTTCGTATTTCACATTTATATTTACAAGTTTTTTTAATTGTTATACTGTGTATGTTTTGCCATCAGCTAAATAAACCCCAGCCCACCTACACCCTGTACATTTTCTCTTAACTCGCTCGCGTTCTTTATTGCTGCAATTCGTTTGCTTCGTCGTGCGTTGATGTAAAACAAATAAATAAAAGCGCTACGAACTTATGCCTAATATTATGAAATCTTATGAAATCTTAATAGAATTCTACACTATCGACAGTCATATGATTAGTTTGACAGTTTTCTCGAAGATGTCACCGTAATTTGCACTTATTTGCGCATGCTCACGACAGAATTTTGAGCAAAATTTTGTACAAAATTTGCCGTGTCATACAAGCCTTAGAAAACAGTGCAGAATCCATAAGGAAATTATTAAACTTTATCAAACAGACGGGGTTTTGAAATTTGATATGAAATAAATACCTGCAATTATAAAGTGTCAAGGACCTATGTAGTTAGGGTACTATTTAAAATAAGGTCATCATCATCATCATATCAGCCCATGTTTGTCCACTGCAGGACATAGGCCTCCCTCAAACTGTTCCATCTCTTCCTCTCCTGTGCTACTCCGATCCAGTTGTTTCCGATATAACGTTTTAGGTCGTCTGCCCATCTCGTTGGTGGACGTCCTTTTAGTCTTTTGTTGGCTCTTGGCCTCCACTGCATGATTATCTTTGTCCACCTATCATTTTCCATTCGTGCAACATGTCCCGCCCAGTTCCATTTCATTGATGTAATTGTTTGTATAATGTCTTGTACCTTGGTCTGATTCCTAATCCATTCGTTCTTCTTATGATCCCTCAAGGTTATGCCCAGCATTATACGTTCCATTTTTCGTTGTGCTACTCTTAACTTAGTAACAGATTTTTGT
>JABXWE010020083.1:0-25074 GCA_014611495.1 Limonius californicus | reverse complement strand
AAATCACAGCAAACTCAATTTGCAGTCACAATATCACGTATATAGTAGAGAATGAAGTATGCCTGGTTGCATATTAAAAGGAAATTAAGGGGCACCGCAGATATTTGGCGGGACTTCTTACAAGCCTTGTAAGTCTATTCGTTACGAGGTGAGGTTTTAGGATAGCGCTTGAACAACCGTTTTGAGGAAAATAACTCTACTGTTGAATAAAGATGATATGAAGAGTTTCCAGTATGGGAAAGTCCAGGGAGGCAGTCGCGTCCACTTATTTTTTAATGGAATACCCTGAATATGCCCTTAATTTTTTTTAATAAATATTGTTGAGTTTTGTGCTATTTGCTTAATAAATCAAAAGTGGTTACAAATAGCCATAAGGATGTACATACAAAAAACGTTCGCTATTTAATTCTACATCACATCGTTAAAAAATATACAGGGTGTGCCATTTGCAAAAGTTGAGAAAAATAACTTTGAAGTTTTCAAAATGTGAAAATGAATTTTAAACTCCCTGTACATGGTGGCTCTACGATATTTATAAAAGGGCACCCTACAACCTCCTACAATAAGGTCCTTACTTAATTTCGTCTTCAAAGCTGCGGCCGCGGAAGTGGTGAATTGTTAAGAGCGGAGTAATGTAAAAATCAAATTTAAAAAAAAAATTGTTACTTCTAAACCGGACATTAGTGTACAAACACAGTGGAAGCAGATTTCCGCTTACCAGCAACCAGGGCCGAGTCGTGCTTATAAGTTTGCAAAATAAATGCATGTTTTTAAATTGACAAACACACAGTTAATGCAGATGGCAATTTAGTTTATTTCTGCTTTAGTACGCGCTGGTTTAGTGGTTGTACCATGAATAAGGAGTCACTTATTGCTGCGGTTTTTGAAAAACCCCCTATTAGGGACAAGAGGGAGAAGTTGCATTGCAACCGGAATGTGATTGATAAATATTGGAGGGAAATAAGCACTTAAATGAAAGAAAAGTATTTACAGTATTTATGTATAACTTATGGTTGACCAAAACGTGGGTAATTTTTTATTACGGGTTTTAGGTGTACGATAAAGGATTTTGAGAAAAATACTTAACAAAAATATCGCAAATATTTCAAGCATTAATGTTCGAAATAGAAAGACACAAAGTGGATTATCTCGAAAGTAAAGCCAAAAGAAGCTCTTCTGGCGATAAAGATGACGAACATCTTTCATTTTTCAAAAGTTTGTTGCCGCATGTGAGGAAAATACCTGAAAACAGAATATTATCTTTTCGTTGTCGTGTACAGGAATTAGTGGATCAATTTTCCTACCAACTTTACACTTTTCCTCGTCCATTATCTTCTACATCATCTCATTCTAGTGCGCCTTCTCCTGATTATCACAACATAGATCAAAAAGCCCATACATCCGTTTCCTTAAGTCAACTTAACTCTTCTCTCGTCCATTATCTTCTACATCATCCCATTCTAGTGCGCCTTCTCCTGGTTATCAGAATGTCTATTCTTCCGTTCCCTTAAGCCAACAATCAACCACGTCCCAAAAAAGTCATCTTGCTAATGTTCCTAGACCCTTTAATAGTAACCAACAACAAAATATAACTTACAATAATAGTACAGATTTATCTTTCCTATTGCCGAATGATACTATTTCTCCATGGCGGTAATTTCATAAATTGTACATTATGAACAAAAGTAATAGAGGTAATTTTTTTGAAACCGTAATTTTGTGTTATTCTGAAAATCATTCCAGTCTATACTATTAACTAAATAAGTACTTGAAAAATATATGTCCAACAAAACTACTTACCTCAATGTTATAACAAGCCTTTCTTCCGGAAAAATAGGCTGCTTATGTAGATTACACCAGTTTTTGGTTAAACGATATTTCAATTTCTCTAAAATATAATTAAAAGTCTCTCGAGTCATTCTCATACACTGGAAGAATCGTTCGTTACCTTTTATTTTTTGAAATAGATGAAGATATTCTCCATAAATGATTCTTTCACAATTAAGAGAATGTATACCAACTTTCTTTCTTTTCAATTCAATAAAAACAATCCAAAGCAATCAGTTCGTCATCAGAAGACGACATTTTGCTAGAAGTTGTAGACGCAACTGGCAGATTTGAACGATTTTTCTCGCTTTTACCGGTATTCACTCTGTACCATCTAGGCGCGAGAAAACGGCGCAGATCGACGCTTTTTGCCGGTAAGCGGAAACCTGCTTCCACTGTGTTTGTACACTAGATGGCTCTAATATTTTAGATATAAATAAACATCCCAAGAAAAGTGTTAAATACGCAAAAATATTCAAGACAGTCCATTAAAAAAAATACCTTAAACTTGCCACACTTTTTTGTAACAACCTGTATATTTGAAAATAATTTTAATGTATGCACATTTACCCACAGTTTACATCTGCATTGGAATGATTTTTTTATCTGGTACGGTATACAAGCTATCGAACTCCCACACACTACAGCCCCACCCTGTGTATTCGTAGGAAGCTTTTGCATTTTTGTTTTTGTACACCTCTTACCTCACCTCTTTAGAACTTTTCCTTTCTTGCCTTTCTCTTCTTGACTCTAAGATTCGCTGCTTTATTTCTTACTAGTCTGTATTTTTCTTTTAGTACCAAGATTTCTATTTATTCGTATCTTTTTCGCTTCGTCTGTCGCTTTCCTGCAGATCATCATTAAACCACTCTTTTTGTTTTGATTCTCTTCTCATTCCTAGTTGCTTTGCACATTTTGCTATTATCTTTTGTAGCTACTTTAATTCTTGTAATATATTATTTTGTTGTTCTACTATATTTTTTGTGCTTATTTGATACTTCTGTTTTATTTCATCCTCATTTAATGTTTCTACATTCCGTTTGTCTCATTTAAATTTTGATTTTAATTTATTGGTATTTGTGATTATCTGTGTTACTTTTGCTATTACCAGAAAATGGTTAGAGCTTCACTTCCATATGTTCTGTTTTTTTGACCTTTGTTTATGTGTCTTCTGTATTACCAGGTGGTGTCTCTGGTTTGTTGTATTCTTTTCTGGGCTAATCCATTTCATTTTGCATATAGTTTTCATTTTAACGTGGTGCTTTTAGTTACCCTATCCTTAATGGCTGCAAAGCTCAGTAATTTCTAGCCATTTTTATTTGTTTCTTTGAGCAGGCAGTCACTGTCCACTATTTCTTTATTCCTGTCTTTTCTCCCTATTTCTGCAATCATACCTCGTATGATTAATATTATCTTATATCTGGGAGTCTTGTCTATTATTTCTTCTAATAGTTCATAGAATTCTATTTTCTTGTCATCTTCCAATTCTTCCATACACGATTATTATACTTAGTTTCCTATATTTCCTTTTTAATCTTATGGTGCTTATTTTTTCATTTACAACTTTGTAATCTATAACTCCTTTTTACTTATTCCTTTAGTAGAAAGTCTGTTTCCGGGCTGGTGTAAAAGATCTTAATAATAATGTTACTTAAAAAATGGACATATACCTTGCTGCAATTTGATATACATTCAATAAAGAAATTTGCTGTCCAAATATGGATGTTTAATTTAATTTATCATACTATACCTTTACCTAATGACACAATGGGTTCATTTTATATTCAGCAGGACAACATAATTGACGTTGAAGACGTGGACAAAGAATCAGAATCAAAATGGAAGAAAAGTGACATGGCAAAGAAGAAAACTAGGTACTACTACAGAACAGTTGACGATGTCATTGAGAAAGGAAAACGACCAGGAGCTTTCGTAGGGTGTGGACCAAACAGGTAAACTTACTAATCTCTACAGAGAGTGACTGGGAATGAGTGGCCCAAACTTTGGGAATAAATTTCTCACTGAAAACAAGCGACATGTATTTTTATATTTTTCCCAATTTAGATTTTTAATTTAAAATGTCCCCTAAAGATATTTTTCGGTGAATGTGAAACACTTTTCTGAACTTAACGCTTAGTTAATCGCGTTACTATTCATAACATAACTAGTTGTGCTGTCCGTAGTTAATGTTAATTTGATGGTAGGAAACAAAGATATGGGGGTAATTTTTTAATGTAGTCTCTATAAATAATAAACAATTATATTAAATAGTTAAAAAAGGTTTATTATAAAAAACAATAGTTATTTAATAAACAATACATAAGTATACAATATACAAAAATAAACGTAAGAAATTTATTAACATAATCTTTATAGCAACTAAAGGAAAATGAAATATAATTTATAAAAAGGTATTTTAACTACTTAACTTGAAAATGTGTATTTTATTAGAAAATATTATTATTTGTTTGGAACTTTTGTTGGTAGTTTCGTCACTTATTTGACAGTTAATACATACCATTACACAATGTTCCTTACAAGCTAGTAATTTACAGATGTGACACTATATTTTAGTTACTCTATTTTTTTTCCAGTCGCATATTTGACATTTACCTCTTATTTTGTTTCCTCTTTGTGCATTTTCTCTAGTTTCTTTGTTTGGTAATTTTTTTTTTTTCAAAAAGATTTTGTTTCAAAGGGTTAGTTTTTCATTTCTGCTCTTTGCTGTAGATAAGGTTTCATCAGCGAAAGTGTTAATTCCTTCAAAAACATTCTTCTTGGTCTCGCGTCTTGAAAAGAAAAATTATATACAATACAGTGAAACCTCTCTATTAGGGACACTCATGGGAAAAGAAAGTGACCGTAATAGAGGGGTGTCCCTATTAGAGGGGTTCAGTTGGTGGATAATTCAATAAAAAATATGTACATACTTAAACATTTTGTATATAAAATATAATGACATTACATATTACATATGCATTATATACATAACACAAACTACATAAAAAATACATTTACAAAAAGTAATCAATTAAATGACGTATACAAACATACATACATAACACATACATTGTACATATGTACATGTGCAGTAAACACCATGTAAGTTATTTTAAAAAATCTGTAATTTTAGTTTGTTTATTTGTATAAAATGCCGTAGATAGTGTGTGTTCTAATTGAATTTCTAATTCGCTAACTGTTTTCAAATTAGTGTTATCATTTTTAAATATGACAAATTTTTTAATTGTTGAACTAGATGGAGTGCTTCCCCATAATTCTATACAACTGGCATTCTATTATCACCCTGGTTATCATTCATGGTCCCCTCATCGTTTTCATCGCTTTCTTCCCTGTCTTCACTGTCTTTATTCCTAATTATTTCTTGAATGCTGATTGCCGTGTCTTCTGTAACCACATTATCGTCAATAGCAACAAAATCATTAACTGGAGCATTTAAGCTAGAAGAAGATAGCAGCAACGCGTGCAATGAAACCAAATCTAAATCATCTTCAAAGTCTTCCTCCAGTCCTCATAAATTGGTGGATGACAATCCTCGCAAATAAATTTCAGCTTTTTTAAAACAATTTGAAATTGTGCTGGCCGTTACGTCTTCCCATGCTTTTGAAATCCAGGTTATTGTACGGAGAACGTCAATCGACTTTGATAAATTTTGAATATCATCATTAACCTCCATAGCAGCAATTAAATGCCTTAACACAAATTTTCTGTATTTTATTTTGAAATTTTGAATTATGCCTTGATCAAGAGGCTGCACTACTGACGTACAATTGGCAGGAAAAAAGATTAATTTAATATTTTGCAGAGGAATATCCTGGTGAGATGTGGCGTTATCAAGAAACAGTAAAATTTTCTTCTTTCTTCTGCCCATTTTTCGATCTAGTTCATCTTAAAAATAAATAAAGACTTAGTTGCAGTTATGTTGCACGTAAAGCAGTTAAAATGGGCATACTTATTCAGTCATAATTTCTCGAGTCATCCAAGCTTTCTTGTTAGATTTCCAGGTCACTGGTAATTTTCTTAAATTCAGGCCGTTAAGGCAACGGGGTTTTGCTGATTTTCGTATCACTAAAACAGTCTCCTTATCACCTACTAAATTAGCACATAACATAACTGTTAATCGGTCTTTTACATTTTTGCCACCAACACATTTTTCGCTTTTTAGGCACATCGTTTTGTCTGGAAGGGCGCGGAAGAAAAGCCCACTTTCTTCGCAATTATAAATGTCTTCTGCAGCGTAATCTTTTATTAGTTCTGTAATTTTCTGATTCCAATTGAAGATAACATCGGAATCAATTTGTGCAGACTCTCCACATACTGCTTTGAATGATATGTTGTGCCGCAAGCGAAATCGTTGAAGCCAACCATTTGACGCTTTAAAATTTGGAATTCTACATTCAAGTGCCACTTCTGTTGCTTTTTCCTGTATCAATGGACCGGAAATTGCAATATTTTATGCCCGAGCCTGGCAAAACCACTCAAACACCACTTTATCCACGATTATTCCACTCGTTGATGGAAAGGTCCTTATACGTTTGTCGTTTCCATTTTCGTTCCACATTTTCATTATTTCTTCTTCGGATTTTAAAATATTCGCCACATAACTTTTCGAAATTTTAAAATTGTCAGCTACTTTTCGAACACCACACTTATTTGTTTTAGAAAACTGGATAACAGCAATTTTCTCTTTAATTGTAAGTACATTTCTTCGCGGAGCCATTTTCACAAATGCAATGGTCAAAGTTGTAAGTAAACTAAATTTTATTCAAAGAAATATGTAGGTAGGTAACAAGTTTTAAACCCTTCACATTGCTGTGCTATCTTAAAGTTTCTTTCAAAATTCAAAGAAACAGTAAAACTTTCCCCAATGAAAAATTCTGCGGACAAAGGTGGGATTAAGGGGATTAAGAACTCAATGATGCTGCAAATATGTTTACAAGGTGTCCCTGCTTGGTTATGCAGGTAGAGGAGTTATTGTCTGAGCTTAAAATACCAAATCTGTCCATAATGGAGAGGTAAAAATAATTATTTTCTTAAAAGTTTCGTGTCCATGTCCAGAATAGAGAGTGTCCACAGTAGAGGGGTTGTTAAAGTACACTTTCTTATGGAGTAATGGCGGGATACATAAAAGGTGTCCATAATGGAGGGGTGTCCCTATTAGAGGGGTGTCCATAAAGAGAGGTTTCACTGTATTAGCATTTATACCTGCTACGTTTAACATTTGAAAAAAGATAACTAATGGCCACCTTCTTGTTCTTCTTTGTACGGTGTAAGTGCCGCACATTTAGTCCACAGTATCAATGCCACCTTTTGTAGAATTATAAAATAAAATTACCTCAGACTTTTGAGTATCAGCATCTACTTGATCGTTTTCATGCGTTGTTGACAATAAGAGAACTGTTTTATTCTTTTTCTTGCTGTAAGATACAATAGTCATGTCTTTTTGGAATGCAAAAATGGATGAAGGAACTGGTCACGATTTGTTTGGAAGAAGTTCACCCGGTATTTCGGGTTTATTATTTTTTTTTTATTGTACCAACCAACGTAGTCCCATCTTTTAGAAGATTTTCGGCTAAAGGGTAGCTGGTGTACCAGTTATCGCAAGTTAAGTTTCTATTTTTACCTTTATAACGCTTTGGACAACATCAGCTGGAGAATTGGAATATTGGTAGGGGCCGTCGGGTTGTTTTCCACAATATAATTCCATATTACCAATGTGGAACGTTTTTGAATCGCAAAGACCATAAACCTTTAGCCCACATTTTGCTGGCTTATTCGGAAGATATTGTATGAAGCTACAACATCCCCTCAACGTCTCGTCAATGGTCATAAACTCATCAATACAATAGTTTGTTTTACAATTAGAAACAAATTCCCCTAAAAGATATCTAATAGGAGCCATTTTATCTGTGGCTCTTCTAATGGGTCGGTCATTTATATTATCAAATCTTATGGCTACCAGTAGAAATAAAAATCTTCTAGCACTCATACAAGCTCGGAAAATTTCCAAGCCGGTTCCGTCATTACACCATAATTCATTAAAATTAGTGTGGCTCTGTTTTTTTAGACCTGCCGTGTAAAGAAGACCAAAAAGTGCCAACATTTCCTCTCGAGTGGTTTCTTTACAATCTCTAGCTCTGGAATATGCGTCTTGCTGCGAAAGTATGAAAATATTTGTGGAGTTAGTAATTTCATCCACAATTTCAACCGAGAAAATGCCACATTTCATCTGCAACATCTTCTTTTTTTAGTAAGGGTTGAGGGAAAATTTTTACGATATTTCGCTGACTCGTTTTCTTCTATTTGGAACAGATTGGATGCTTTTTCCAGTTGGTTTTTTTATTTTTACCTATGAAACGTAAGTATTCGCCTGCATCTTCAAATGTTTGGACTTCTGCACTTTCAAATTCTTGCCGTTCTTCATCTTCTTCAATTTTCTCGCCCTCTTCTTCGGAATCGTTATTATGCTCGCTTTCGATTATTTCTTCCTCTGAAGCATCGTCTTCTGTGTCACCAGCTTCATCCTCTTCTACTGATTCTTCCATAATAATTTTTGCCATATCTGCCAGCTCTTTTTCAGAAAGTCGATTGGGATCTATAATAAATAAAACCGTTATTCTTGACGTTACTTTCAATCCGCCCGGAGCAAAACTTAAGAAAAAAATACTTGCATAATTAGTCGCGTACTTAGTACACCTGACACAATTGCAGCAATCAAAATTCGCATAACTTTTATCGAAGACACTGGCACGCCTTTAATCTTTACTACATACAAAAATTAATTGAAGTACAAAAACAACCTCGTAACTACGCCACTGCTTAGGTAGAAAATTAACAATTTGACAAATGTTAGCATCCCGGAAACCCAATCGAAGAAGGAGTAGATTCCAACAATTAATTTATAGGCGCCACCGACTTATAATTTACTAACGTCGTCCGAGGTGGTAACTGGGAAGTCGGACGCCAAGATAAATAATCACCTACCTTTATATCTTCCTATATGTCCTTTATGTAAATTTAATTCCAGATAATTCGTCGTAAAATAAAAGACAAGTTGCAACCAAATCTCTTTTTACTTAATAAAAAAAACAACCCACAATTCTATTATTTCTATACAAGAAAAACAAATTAAAATAAATTAGCAGTCCCAATTTTACGTTCCTGGAACGGAATATAACTAAACTTAAATTGGGCGACACTCAAACAATTTTTCGGACCTTTATTGCGCTACTCGAATAAGATACCAGTAATTTTTAGCGCAATCCGTAACGTAGGAGGCCTCCGAGTAACGAATTCATGCGTGATCAAACCGATCAGAAAAATATGCAAGCTGTGAACTCTTACAAACGCAATATCAACCCACTATCGGAGTACCCTGTATATATGCTTTACGTAAAATTGTTCCCCCTAATAAATGGAATATTACAATTGGAGTTCATATGTACACATATCCCCAATTAAAGTCCCAATGACACAATTCTGTGACCCCAAATCAATTACTAAATTAATTCTTAAATAACGATAATGAAATCGTAAACAACAAGGCAAGGTTATACAAATTTTAAAATGTACGATTTAAATGCACTTCCCTTGTTCAAGATGTGGCGGCAATCAGCTCGACCGTACACCAGACTTCTTATCTATAGCCCCAGGCGTCCAGTCGGTTCGGGTAAACCTTCTCAAGGTTATTCGTCAATGACAGCGTATCAATTTGAACAATACTTATGACTGTAGAGTTTTTCTACTGTGTCGCCTTAATTTCGGGACGTCCAGCCGCACGAATTTTGCCTAAATTAAATTTATCGGAGATTAGAATTAAGGTTCTGGAAATTAAGACAAGACAACTATTTTTGGGTCATAACTAGAGCTAGGATAGTTAGGCAAATTGCCTTTTTTAATAAATGGAAAGATTAAAGGCAGACCCAATTAAAAATCCGCTTTAGAATGCGTGCAATTCAAAAATGCAAATTTTATTTTGCCTTTTTTGCGTCTTTTTTAGGATTCTGCCTTTTTTTGAGGAATTTCCTATTTTTCTTGCCTTTTTGTGCCTTTTAGGGTACTATATTAAATTAAAATTTTAAAGAATTTAGTTCCTAAATTTTCAATTAAAAAAAATTGTACTAGCAATTTTCCAAGAAAAAAGCACATTTAAAATTTATGAAATAAATTGTAAAAATTATTATGCCCAAGCACTTAAAGGTAGAGGTTTAGTGGGTTTTGCCCTTTATTGTTACCGGCTAAAAATTTCTAAGGATTATTTTCTTGAGATTAATTTTAATGAAGGGACCAGTATTGTCAGGAGAAAGTTTTCTACTGAATCAGCCAGTTTGTCACAATTTTTACCCTCTCAGTTAAACGTCGTTTCTTTTAATTTCCTCAAGTATTCTTCAGATTTTGTAATTTTTTACTTTTTCTGTCTTTTTTGGTAATTTTGCCTTTTTGTTTTCGTTTTTACCTTTTTTTACTTTATTTTTTCCTTTTTAGTGCTTTTTTAAATCTTTTTTTTTGCCCTTTTGCCTGCCTTTTTCGAGACTTTATTTTGCCTAACTATCCTAGCTCTAGTCATAACCAACTCACCAGTTGATGGACACTGGCATAACACCAAACAAAATCTTCTTTGCCGGAATAAATTCTATATTGGAAATAAATTTCTGGAGATTTGCTTCCCTTCAACTATGGGAAAAGCTCCTGTGTGTAGTGACTCTCAAAGCGGAAAACGAATTCCCAATCGATAAATGATTTAAAAGAAATAGCTCACTATTCACAACATACTTCCGGTAAGACCGACAATACTCAACCCACTGATCTAATTACGGAAAACTGTCTTTTAGAATCTCCTTCCCCCCAACTTTTGAAACTCCAATACGCACAGCGTTGACTTGACAGAAATCTAACTTCGAAATATTAAAAAGTCCTATAATCATGTGACTAACTAGATATGTACAAAGGGTTGCCTTCTTTTAGGCGCGGAAATCGTTACAACACCTCTAACTTAGACGACTGTTGAAGCACAACTAGCTTGAGGGACACCTAAGCGCTCAATGCCTTATATAAAAAAATGAAAAAGTTACACACAGGTATATGCAACGCGACTAACTAAGGGTTAACTAGCTTCGTATGCCAACTTACTGTGGTTAGTTTATGTGTATGCTAATTAGTAATAAAAGCCACTACAGGGCACCAGCTACGGTAAATAAACCCTAGATTTTCTCCATAATCTTTTAGATTCAATACTTTTTGTAACTTATAATGGAAAATTTAATTCTCCTAAACCATGTTTTTTTTTTCATATAATATACATCTTTTCAGAAATTTCCAATTGTAAAATACGTCGCCATGAGGGTTTAAATTTTCTTGCGTAATAAGAATGAAGGCTTTTTTCAGTAAAGAGTTTACTTCTCAAATTTGTGCAGACCTTCCTCGGTCAAGCGCCATATATAAATATCAGTCTTAGAGAATATATTATTGTAAACAATTGTTTTCATGCTTTCAGTGAACTAAGTAAAGTAAAAGTTATTGACATGACGGGCCCCCAGCAAAGAATATTAAGTGGATACCATGCTCTCAGTGGCTTAAAGGCACCTCCTGGAGTTGAACATTTTGAAGATGTCGTCCATAAAAAATGTTCAAATTTTGCATTGCCGGAAATACAGCATAATTTAGATTTGTTAGTTAGCATGTGTGAACAGGTAAATGTTTTTTATACCTTCATAGATAATTTTTTTTATTACTTTAAAAACTTAATTACTTTGAGTAGCAATGGATAAACAATATTTTTAAAAATTAAACTACACTAAATGCTTTACTGTAATACAGACATCAAATAGCACTTTTCCATTTTTTTGATAAAGTAAATTGGACTTATTAGAAGCTTTTGAAATTTACAAACAGATACCGAAAATACCTTTAATCTAAACTACTCAATAAAGATTTTCATTATAATATTGTTAAATTTCTTCTTTAAACGTACCTTTGTTGTAATTTTCATGTTCATTACTAAAACGACGTTACATTTTGTTATTTTGGTAGTTTTTCTATTATAAATGCAATTCGTGTTGTCTTTAAGTGTCTTACACAAATAATTAATAATATTATATTTCATTATGTACAGAAGAACTTTAAAATGTTCTGAAATTATAGCAGTATCTTTTGATATAAGTATGTGTACTCAAAATATTTTTTTAGGATATTATTAATATTGATCGCAATACAAGATACAACCAAGACAAAGCAGTTACTCTAATTCATGAACAAAAAACCTTAAATAAAACATTAGAAGATGAAGATACCCATATAGATAACTTAAAGGAAGTTCTTGCAAATGTTGACAAGCTAACAGATCCATGTCAAGAATTATCACTAGGACAGTTTGCTCAAATGTTTAAAGAGTTACAGGTAAACATTTTCAGTGTATAAATATTACATATTTTTCAAAAATATTTAAATTCTCTTAATTTGGCAGTGATATCTCTTCTGAAAAAGCAAGTATATACTAAAATTTTTAATCTGTTCTTGCACATCTTGAATGATGTAGTTTAGGCCATCCAAAAGAATGGAATTATATACAAATATTTTACAGCATAAACATTCAGAAGAATATTACACTTATCATCTGGGCGAGTTGGCTCCTGGCCTAGTAGGACCTTTAATAACGTCAGCGCTTGCAAGTTGGTCACCTCTGACATCTCCTAACCAGTACACAGACGTGTTTATGCAATGGAAGGGAATCCTAGAGAAACCTCAACAACGTGGGACTCTAGAAGGTAATTGTATGGGAATTCAGCCGTATGATAGTCTCTTATGGCACACTTGGGTGCCTGTATTGAGAACGTGTGTTAGGTAAGTTAATAGTTTACCTTTCTGCAGTAGTGGGATTATTTTCAGAATCGGGTTTTTGCGGTAATCTTTGAACTTAATTTCACCTGTGCGCAAAATAAAATTGTATGTTGGAACATGAATATATGACATCAACTACTTGAGGAATAATACCATAAACTTTTTTGATGGGTTTTGGTATGACTTTCACTAAAGCAAGACAATATTTAAATTTATAATGAAATTTGACTTTTCAGTTTGATTTAGATATGTCAAAGCAATTGTTAATGTTACAAAACGAAGTAACATTATAAAATTTAATTTTTTTGTTGTAGTACCTTGCTTTTAGCAATATAAATAAATCTGTATGAAAAGACCTAATGCACAATGTGAAAGTTTTGTTTTTATGTAGCATTTTACAGTGCATTTTATAGTATAAAATATATATTGCAACTTGAGGACTATGTTACTGCTACACATTACAAAAACGTGTTTATTACAAGAATTTTGATTTCCACCTAGTAGTGGATGTAATAAAATACACGAAAATAAACTGGAGACCAATAAAATCATTTTTATTTGTTAAACAGACTTTATGATTACATACTTATATAAAACAAATTAGGACACTAGCTGGCGCTATCATTGTTTAATATTTGAACGGTGCTTTCATACATTAAGATGTAGATCAGCAAAGGGGATCTATGTACAGTGGAACCTCGCATAACGAGCATAATTCGTTCCGGAGTCTTACTCATAATGCGAAACACTCGTTAAGCGAAACAATTTTTACCATATAAATTAATGTAAAATACGATAATGCTTTCCATGTCGAAAAAAATAATTAAAAAAAACGTTATGTGTAACGTTTATTCAAAGAAAAATACATATGAATTATTAAGGAACGTTATTCAACTTCATTTTTCTTCTATCGCGGAATGAACCAACCTAGAATGAGAATTCGATTTGCAGAAAACAAAAAAATCAAAATAATTAGTAACATACCTAATTCCTTTTTACTAGAAAACTGTCTAGAGACATTTGTTTTTGCCGACGATTCAAAATTTGCTAAAAATGCGACACCGCATTATCATTGAATAAATTTGTAGCGCGCATAGCCACCTCCTTATTAGGGTGATGCTTCTCAATGTACGATGCAACAGTTTCCCATGCTTTCAGCATTTCTCTTATTTCGCCTGAAGATTGTGCTTTGCTGTTACCTCCTCCTCCTCATCCACTGACAAACGCTCTCTGGCCAAAGCTTCTTCCAAGCAGAAGTGAGAGTTCTCTTGGTAACTCCTTCCCACGCCTTTTCGATCATCTTGAGGCAGGCAACAATGTGGAAGTGATATTTCCAAAATTCTGTGAGAGTGAGATTGGTCCCTTCAGTCACCTCAAAACAACGCTCAAAGAGTGCTTTAGTGTAGAGTTTTTTAAAATTAGAAATAACTTGCTGATCCATAGGCTGGAGTAACGGAGTGGTGTTGGGAGGCAGAAACTGGATCTTGATGAAATTGTATTCTTCAAGGAGATCATTTTGTAGGCCTGGAGGATGGGCAGGTGCGTTGTCCATAACAAGCAAGACATGCAGTGGCAGATTCATCTCAAGCAAATATTTTTTCACAGAAGGACCAAACACTTCATTGATCCAATCAGTAAAAATGACGCGTGTCACCCAAGCCTTGTTGTTGGATCTCCACATCACATTTAGCTTGCTCTTCTGAACTTTACACTTCTTGAATGCTCGTGGAGTTTGAGAATGGTAAACAAGCAGCGGTTTAATTTTCAAATCACCGCTTGCATTGGCACAAAATAACAGCGTGAAACGGTCTTTCATTGGCTTGTGTCCAGGCAATGCATTCGCTTCTGCTGTTATATAGGTTCGCTTCGGCATCTTTTTCCAGAAGAGACCCGTCTCGTCACAATTAAAAACTTGTTGCGGCAGGTAACCCTCAGAATCTACGAGCTTCTTGAAGTCGGCGATGAAATCCTCTGCTGCCTTTGTATCGGAGCTTGCTGCTTCACCGTGCCTCACAATGCTGTGGATGCCTGTTCTTCACTTAAGCTTCTCAAACCACCCATGACTTGCCTTAAATACTTCATCTCCAGCCGTTGATGATCCTGGCGTCGTCTTAACGAGGTCGGCGAAAATCCCTTTCACCTTCTCACAAATGATGCTTTCGTTAATAGTGTCGGCTTGCAATTGCTTTTCGTTTATCCATATGAGAAGCAACCTTTCAACATCGTCAAGAATACGTAACCGTTGCGTAGATATTCTTGTCACCCCCTTTGAAGCATCTACCTCCTTAATCTTGTCCTTGTTCTTGAGGATAGTGCAAACTGACCTCTAATTTATTTTCTTCTCCCCTGTTGTTGATAAATATAAAACTTTCTAGCTCTGTTATTTGTTCTCCTTTGATATTTGTTTCTTGTATAGCTAAGATTTGAATTCGGTATTTCTTGCGTTCTCTTATCAATTGCTTTAAGGCACCTTCTTGGTTTAATCCTTGACAGTTCCATGTTCCTATTCTAATTTCCTCCTCGGTTTTGTGGTTCTATTTGCGATCTTCCTATTCTTCCTGTTTGTTTTTATATCAATCACTTCTATTTTTTCCATCGAGTTTTCTTCTTCCTCTCTTTCTTTTATCACATCTGTTGACAATTGTTTTAGTTTCTCTATGGTGTACTTTAATTTTGGACTATAATTCGTTGGTTTTTGCTTTAGAATTCTGTTCTGTGGTTGTTCTATTTCTTTATATAACTCTTTTTTTTTCTTTGTTCCTTTCTTCTTATCACATCTGTTGACAATTGTTTTAGTTTCTCTATGGTGTACTTTAATTTTGGTCTATAATTCGTTGGTGTTTGCTTTAGAATTCTGTTCTGTGGTTGTTCTATTTCTTTATATAACTCTTTTTCTTTCTTTGTTCCTTTCTTCTTCTCTAGTCTTTAAATCTGTCCTTAATTTACTTATTTCTGCGGTAATTCCTTCTAATTCCGATTCTATTGTACGTATTTCGAATTGGGGTGGATGCAATTCTGTTTGTAATGACTGCATTTCGCCTTGCAATAGCTGCAATATCTTTCTGACGTCCTACGGTTCCATTTATCCATCTTATAGATTACTCTGTTAATAATTTTAGATACAAGTTATTTCATTTTCGGGTTTACTCAAAATACTTCTTTTAACCCTTTCGGGACGAGCGTAGACGTGCCAGCTCCAGCCATCTGGCCGAGCGCGGGAATTTGCTGCGTCGGTGCTCGCGTTGAGTCAGGTGCATCTTGCATCAGTTGCGCAACGACTGCTTTGCATTGTGTTTGTTGTTGATGCTTATCCCGATTGCACAATCAGATGTAATAACGTTGTACTCAATATGTCTAAACAAAAGGGGCTTACTAATGAAGAATTGGAGAAACTACTTTACGACAGTGATAGTGATTATATACCGAGTGATAATGAAGAAGTAGATTATTCCAGTGGTGCTGAGGACGATCTTTTAGTACTGGGAGATGAAAATATTGGCAAAGAAATCGTTGAAAATATAGATGATCCACAACCGGGTACTTCAAAAGGCAGCGATAAAGTTTCTAAAAAAACTAACAATGTAACAGCCTGGCAATTTGATCTGAATTTTTTACCAAAAACTTTCAACTTTGATGTTTCCAATTCTGGCATCACGTACAATATCCAAGTTCAGGTAGACTCTCTTGAATTGGAGTATTTCAAATTATTTTTTGATGAAAACTTAGTGTCTTTTATAACCGACCAGACAAATAAGTATGCAAAATCGATAAACAAGCCATCTATTTCTCGCTGGGAGGATAGGGATTTGCCCGAAATGTATTGCTTTTTTGCTTTATGCATATTAATGGGACTTGTGGAAAAACCTACGCTGAAAGATTATTGGTCAACAAACCCAGTAATTGAAACTCCATTTTTTGCGAAGGTGTGTACGCGAGATAGATTTTTACATACATTGTACGCTCTACATTTTGTTGACAATGAAACATTAAATAAAGATGATGCTCTTAGAAAAATAAGACCTATTGTAACTTCACTGAAAACAAAATTTAGTGAAGCGTTTTATCCATTTCAAGATTTAGCGATTGATGAAAGTCTTATTCTTTGGAAGGGCAGATTAGCCTTCAAGCAATTTATACCATCGAAGCGGCACAGGTTTGGTGTAAAACTGTTTGAAATCTGTGATTCCGAAACCGGGTATATACTAAACTTCGTAATCTATACTGGCAAATCTACCAATATAAAAAGGACCGAGACACTAGGAATTTCTGGAGACGTAGCCCTCACCTTAGTGGAACCCTATTTGAATAAAAACCACGTTCTTTACGTCGACAATTGGTACACTAGCTCGGTATTATTTCAACATCTACTGGACCAAGGTACTGGAGGCTGTGGAACTGTAAGGTCAAATAGAAAAGGTATGCCTGTTTTCGGACCAGTTGAAAAAGGCGAGTGTATTGCAGCACACAACGAAAAATTATTGGCGTTGAAATGGTGCGACAAAAGGTACGTGCATATGCTTACGTCAGCATATACAGCAAATCTAAAGGAAACTGGAAAAAGGCATTATAGAACAGATGAACCAATACTAAAACCAGAATGTGTTATCGAGTATAATAACAAGATGGGGGCAATCGATAAAGCAGATATGCAAGTGAGTTTTGTGGAATGTGCACGAAAAACCCTCAAATGGTATAAGAAGGTATTTTTTCATCTCGTAGATTTATCGCTGTACAATTCGTACGTATTGTACCAAGTAAAAACAGGCAAAAAACCTGCATTTAGTGATTTCCGCCTGCAAATTGTCTCCCAGCTCATCGAGCAATACAATAAACCGCGCGTGGTTCCGTCTAGACCTCCTACTGTCGACAACCCATTGCGGCTAACACAAAGACATTTTCCATTCCCGGTACCTCAAACCGCAAGCCAAGGAAGAAGAACTCAACGAAGATGCCATGTTTGCAGCAACACCAAATTACAAAAACGACAAAGAAAAGATGTGAAATACATGTGTAAAGATTGTAATGTAGCACTCTGTATTTACCCATGCTTTGAAATGTTTCATACAAAAAAAAAGTACTAAAAGCTGTAAATTAGTGTTTTGTAAGCAGTTTCAGTTTTTATAATTAAATAAATACGTTAATTGTCTTACTGAACGTTCTCTTTTCAAATAAAAGCAAAATGAAAAAGTACGGCATCAGTCCCACACCATAAAATCGTACGTGTACGGCGCTAGGCCTGGAGTTGGGAAAATTATCACGTACAATAACGGCAAGCCACCGAGAACTGCGAGAATGAAATCGTACATGTACGGCGGCCGGCCTAGAAACAGGATTTTCTGTCGGAGCTGTACGGCGTCAAGTTTAGAAAAGTTAAATAGAAAACGTAAAAGTACGGCGCCAGGCCTACAAAATGGAGAATTAAAATCGTAAATATACGGCAACCGTCCCGAATGGGTTAAAATGGAGTTATTCAAACCTGTCATGTTTAATAAATTTAAAGATCACTAAATGCTGAAAACAATTGTATTTTTAAAATATAATAACTTTGACCTCAAGTGTACATAAAAAAATAATGATGGACGCTTAATGAGGTACATTTTGTTTTCTGGCATGTTATGTATTTCCTAAAATAGTGTATTTATTTTCCCCTACAGCTTCATGGAAAGCTGGACCAAACAGAGTTTTTGTTAGGGTGGCCATATTTTTAAAGCAAAAAGAAATTGAACGTTCTATTGTTCTTATGTTTAAAAAATATTGCTCCTCTTTGACTTTTTTACTTAAGAATTGTGTTGATTGGAGGTTTGGCTCGAACATGAAAAATTATTTTAGAATGGCCCTATTGTTAAAGAAATATATAGCTTAAAATGAAAAAGCAACCATCCTGTACAATAAGACTAACAGCGTTTATTAGTTTTCTCATCCTAGATTATATATTTGCAAAAATTCGACTTCTGTAACCAGCCCCAAATTAAATATGTACTGAAAACAATACAATTTTAAAATAAAATCATAATTTCGTAATTTGCAAAAATTAGCGACCATCTGGTGCAGTTACATAATTTACTATACTTTATGCTTAAGCAACAAGCAAGCACATATTAGAATATTAACAGAGCAAACACTAAAGTACTTTTTATTTACTTGTAGTACTTGGAATGTACGAGATTGTGATCCAATGATAGCCCTTTTGGAGATATGGAAACCTCTTCTACCACAGTGGGTTTTGGATAATGTCCTGGATCAATTAATTGTGCCACGCTTGACTACCGAAGTAAACAGTTGGAATCCACTTACGGACACTGTTCCTATTCATTACTGGATCCATCCATGGATTCCGATATTAAGTAAGTGCACTGTGGTTACATATTATTTTTTGTTATATTTAATGTGGTGTTTGTTAACAGATACACGGTTGCACACGGCCATCTTTCCCATAATTCAAGAAAAACTAGGAGCTGCTCTGAACAACTGGCATCCATCTGATCGGTCAGCAAAATTAATGTTGAAACCTTGGAAGGATGCATTACCTAGTGGTTCTTTTGTTGCTTTTCTTCTGGCCCACATTATACCAAAATTGCAATTATGTATGCAATCCCTTGTTATCAATCCACATCAACAACACTTGGGTAAGATAGAAGCTACTCTTTCCTTATAATGCACTATTTTCGTTGAGTTGGTAAATGTTTCCTAAGTAAATTTATTGAATAGCTATAAGAATTTATTAAACGGGGATACTTTTTGGGGAACTGTGTCATATTCTCAAGAATCCAAAGGAAATCACAGATAATATTTATTTTTGCAACAGCTAATGGCTTTATTTAGTTTGCCCTTTGTTGTCATATTTATGTCCTAATGTTGTTTGTTTATTTGCAACACCATTTTCCAGTAATTAATTTTGAATGGTGTGAAAAGTAAACCAACACATTTACTGAATATATTAATCAGTTTATTTCCTTTATATTGTCATTTTTAACCTGTAACAGTTCTCTACAATATTCTGAAGGAAACCATTTTGCCAACTACAAACACCATCTTGTTAAATGGTACATGGCAGAATATTTTAGTGTTGTAATATGACCGGTCATTTATTTTTTCGGTAAGTGACCTTCCCATATGATCGGTATGTAACCTGGACTTGCTAAAAACAGTGTCATAAGCTTCAAAATAATAGGTAATGTGACTATTATTAATCAATAGTCGAATCTGAAACAAACAAAAAGTAAAAAGCACTAATATCCACTTTTTAACTATATTTATTTTATTTTTTATTTATTATACATGAATGTCATTTAAGCACAAGAATAAGTTGAAAATTATTATACAAGTTTTAATGTTCTGACAATATCTTATAACCTGCTTTCAAATACAAAATCTTTGTCCTGGCTTCGTGGCTTTCATTATTACTTTCACGATCATTTAGTTCCCATTTTTTGGACTTCATGGCAACCTTCTAATACTCCTATTTCATATATTTCTTCATTTTCAATTTTACCCTCAACATTTTCATTGTCATCGGGTTTTTCTTTTATTTCAATATCACTATTAACATCTGTAATGTCATCATAACCTATATCAGATTGAGATTCGTTAATAGTTTCATTGTCAGACTCCAGGTCATCTGTGTCTTCAACGAGGTCCTCAAGGTCTTCCGAATCAGAATTACAAGTTGCTTCTTCAAAAGTTTCATTAATTTCCTCCTCCAGGTTACTAGTTTCAATTTGCAAAGTCTGTGTTGAAAGCTGCAGAGGGGCTCATATGGGATCAGACCATTTCCTAGTACAAGTAGCGATCAATAAACAAATAAAGAGGACGGAGAAGAAGGAAAAAAGGAAAAGTGAAGTCCTAGATGTGCAAGAACTAGCAAACGAAGAAAATCGGCAAAGGACAGAACAAGAAGCGATAGAGGAAAAATGGAAAAGCATAGAAGAGACAATAAAAAAAGTAGCAAACAGCACAATAAACATAAAGAAAACGAAAAATAAAATAAATAGTTTAGTGAAGAATTTAAACAAGAAATGCAAAAGAAAAGGAAAGCAAGAGAAAAGATGCTGCAACCGGTTTAAAAGACGACGAAGAAAAATACAGAGAACAAATTAGAAAAACACGAAGCACCTTAAGGAAGGCGAAAAGAGAATATAAAGAGGCAGAACTCAAAAACATAGAAGAAAGATACCAAAGAAAAGAGATAACAAACTTTTACCAGGGAATAAAAAGTACACGAGGAACCCGAAATAGCAGCGGCTATATTCTGCGAGGACAAAGATGGAAAGCTGATTGCAGAAAAAAAAAAATTGTAGATTGATGGCGAGAACATTTCCAGGATATATTTAATGTAGGAGAAAGAGAAAGGGAAGCAATCAACCAAACGAAACAGATGTAGAATGCCCAACACAACAGGAGATTACAGAATTAATAAAGTGTGGAGCAGAAAAGATAGAAGAAAAAATATATGATTTAATTAGGAAAACATGGCAGGAGAAGACAATGCCAGAGCATGGAAGAAGGCAACTGTTATCCGAACATATAAAAAAGGGGAAAGGTCCAGATGCGAAAATTACAGGGGGGTAGCTCTGCTAGACAGAACATATAAAATCCTGGCAAAATTAATCAGAAATAAAATACAAAAATGTGCAGAGGAATAACTGGGCGAGTACCAGGGAGGTTTTAGAAAGAATAGGTTGGTAATGGATTAGATGTTTGCCCTAAAAAAGCTACAAACAACATGCTATAAACATAAAGTTGACATCTACGCCGTTTTTATAGACTTCTGACAGGCTTATAACAGCATAAACTGAAGAACCCTGTACGAAATAATGAAAGATCTGAATATCCGGATTAATCTAATAGAATTAACAACCATGACGATAACAAACTCGACTAACACAGTAAGAGTTAACAGTAAGCTCTCGTTGGAATTTGAGGTGAGCAAAGGACTACGACAGGGAAACCCCGACACTTTTCAATATGGCATTAGAGGGAATAATAAGGAAAAGCAGCATTAACAGGATGGGAACTCTAAGTACGATGAGTCACCAGTGTTTAGCCTATGTGGATGACGTTGTACTAATGGTAAGAACAAAAAAAGAGCTAGAAGTGAGGGTTAAAGATTTTGAAAAAACAGCAACAGGTGTGGGACTAAGTATAAACCAAGGACAAAACCAAATACATGTTCATGGGCAAGAAAAATAAAGAGAGCTAGCAGAAGGGAAGATGTTGGAGGTAGAAGAGGTACAGAGTTTCATGTATTTAGGGGCCTTAATAACAGCAGAAGGCAACGAACGAAAGGAAATAGAAGCCAGAATAGTCAAAGGAGATAAAACAATGTGGAGGGTAAGTGAGCTGTTGAAAGCAAAAAATGTGCCACGGAGTGCAAAACTACGTGTGTGTAAAACGGTGCTAAGGTAGTGAGGAACAGCAGCAAAACGTGGATGTTAAATGAAGTTGAAAAAGAGAAAATGGAGGTATGAGAAAGGAAGTGTCTAAGAAAGATATACGGAAGAAAAAGGGCTGCGGAAGGATGGGAATGAGGAAGTACAGCAGATGTTGGAGAAGCCACAATCAGCCACTTCATTAGAGCTCAAAGGTTGAGATGGTTAGGGCATATAAATTCTATTTGTTGAGCATTGAGCTAGAACGTAAACAAACGCTTGACAGGTGCTTTGATTTACTGGTGTGTATTTACGTAATATTCCATGCGTTTCTAAATTAACGTTCGCGCCGTCAGAAACTTACCGGCATTTACCCAAGTTTCATGGGTATAAAAAATTACTCGACCTGCTTCCCGACATTTTCGGATAGTTTTAGATAGAATTTATGGTTGGTATTTCGTTTCAAAAAAAATTCGTGAACCTACACAGAAATTTACCAAGCTCAGAAATGGAAGTTTAGGAAGAAGTTTCGCATATTGTACAGAAACAAAACAATTTGTTTAAAAATAGCACGTAGAGTAAACCCAAATAGAGAGATACATGTACGTCATCGAAACCTGCGCGCCACATGATTCACCAGTGGCGTGCCACAGTGATGTATATTAGCGATCACGTCGCAACACACACTTCAAACTAAAGCAGACGGACGGCTATGCGCGAGTATTCACCCGAAACAGTAAGATGGACTCATCCAGACGTAATTTGGTTAACGGCGCACGATGACGTATATGTATTTCTCTATTTGGGTTTACTCTACCTTCTTACGAATTGCAAAGAGAACGGCATCATCAATTTCATCTAAAAGTTTTTTCCTAACTCCGGGAGATTTTGGAGAAGACAAAGTTTTAGTATTCCGAAACTCCTTTAAAATTCTATTTACTGTGCAACACTAACACCCACTGTTTTAGCAACAAATTTTACATTTGTTTTTCATTTAAAGGAGTAGGACACCCCCTACGATTACACGTTTCTGGAACAACTTGCTCCATTTTAGGAAAATAAGCACTGGACACTATACAAACGCTCCGAAAACCGATAAACACTGCTCAAAAAGCACACAAACTTAACCCGGTAATTACAAGTGCAAAGTAAAGGTTTTGAGCGTCAATTACTCCTTAAGTAATGAGGCATTAGCGTTATCTAGCGTAGACCAATCACAGCGCGCGCTCGGGCGAGTCAAAAAAGTGCGTTTGTTGACGTTCTAGCTCAATGCTCAACAAATACAGTTTAGAAATAAATATAAACAAATAAAAACGAGGATAAGAAGAAGATAATTCAGTAGAAGAAATTATAAACTTCTTATTATAAAAACTAACAAGAATTTTTTGCACGATTGAAGCATTTGACACGTTTACTGCTTTAATTATGACAACAATTAAAATTCGTCCGCTGTCATATAGCAACTATCACATAATTATCAAAAATGATAACTCTGAAAACAAAATTTGCAATTATATCTAAATTTTAATTTTGTTATTGTGGCAATCGTCCAAAAAAGTACCTAATAAGTATTGCGGTCAGTAAGTGTCCTACTGGTATCGAATGTATTGAAGATCGAGACAGAGACAAAGTCATCCTCAAGCGGTAGGAAGCACTCACTGCCTTTAATACTTAAATAACTATAACACACCTGTGTTTGATTCCCTAAAGGATTTGGAGTAATAATCGTGTTACTTATCACTGTAGATGTGATGGCTAAAATAAGAGTTAACAAAGTGTCAAAGTGGTCACTTTAAAACAGCAGAAGCTTATTCGTCTTACCTGGCTTATGTCTTCAACTACATTTAGTTGCAAAAATATATGTAAGGTTGCTTCCTTTTTTCCATACTTTTGCTACCCTTCTTATGTAAATTTTTTACTTCTGGGAAGTTTTGCAGTTATATAAATGTTTTACCATTCTACTTGCATGGCTGACAACTACAGTCACAAAACTGACAAATTGTGTGTATCTTTCCGTTTTTCATATGTTTTTTAAAATAATTCCACACTAACCCTGCTTCTTTCCCCATGATGACAATTTATTTGAGGTTATGTTTCTTAGAAAGCGCGAAAACACGGCCACTTTTAAAAATGACCGGTCATATGAAAGTGGCCTGACCAAATTAGACACATAAAATATGTGACCTGACCGGTCATCATAAATGACTTACAACACTACATAAGCAATAAAAATATTTAATATTTTACATTTATTCGATGATCCTTTTACTTAAACCACACTCTTTAATAGTTTCAGAGTACCAAAAATATTTTATCAAATTTTTATACAGGGTGTTCAAATTGAAGTCGGCACTATTGCCAACTTTGTTACTACTAAAGATACGATGTTGGTTAAATTACCAAAGTAGTAGCGTTTTTTCTTCCGATTACGATGGTAGAATTTTAAATACAATTGAATTTCGCGTTTTCGAGATATTAAAAAAAACAACATTTTTTTAAATGGAATACCCTGTATATTTTTGCACATTTTAAACGATAATTTAATTTTAAACTAAATTTATTAATACATAAATACCCTAAACTTACAAATAAACGAACTACAAGCATTTAAATGTAGGTAACAGTTCAAGTTGAAATGAATATCATGTAGCCAGTGAATGTCCGATTATTGGAAAATAAAAGAATCGCATTTTATTATCATCTATCATCTCCAACATTATGGCCACCACGTTCGCCAGACCTTACACATCTGGATTTTTATTTCTGGGGATTTTTAAAAAATGAAATTTATAAAAATCGCTATGAAAATACGAATGATCTTCAAGAAAGCATCAGCAATATCATAAACAACATCGACGGACGAACCATCTTAAAAGCTGTTAGAATGGTGTACAAACGTGCTCAAAAATGCATAGAACAAGACGGAAATGTTTTCGAGCACATGATCTAAGTTTTTTGTTTGTTTTTACTCTTTTAGTTTAATACTAGCTTTCCCTTTACGTCCTTATAGTTGTTTTAAGTGTAT
>JABXWE010020078.1:0-17379 GCA_014611495.1 Limonius californicus | reverse complement strand
GTCTTCGAAAGGTCTGGTGGGGGGGGGGGAATTTGTAACGATATTTTCGCCTAGGTTGTCCGCAACCCATTTCACTCTTAACTTCCCTCACTTTTTGGTAACATTTGGACTTAGGACGCATGATCAATTTTAGAAGACAGGATTTCCGGTGATTTATTCTCGACATCTGACAGTAAACGAACGTGTCGTTGAATTTGGTTTCCCGTTATAAAGTGTTTCGCTTAGAGTTATCTCAATTTTCTGGGAAAATCATAATATATAACGTGATCATTAATTGATTGAGAGATTACGTTATCGACAGTTTCGGTCACTATAATCAACGTTTCGTTCCTTTCTTGATTTTTGTCGTGTCAATCGTAATTCCGATTGGTGAGTTTCCTTTGTCTTTTAAATTATAGCTCTCCTAACTTTACTTGTATTCGTAATTAGACAACTTGGGAACGGTGAAATTAATCAGAAGAATTGGTGCCTTCTATGGAAAAAATCTGCTGTCTGCAAGAAACGAGAATTCGAAGTCATTCCGGCCGTCACACCGAGAGCACGTACGGACTTGGAGCTGCTTCAGGAATTCCCAGAACAAATTAAAGCAAGGGAAGTGCACATTTATGTTTAATTCTGATAATTTCGGAGTCTTTGTAAATAATCTTGTGTTTGTATGAACTTATTTGTATTTTGGGATAGATAAGAACTACGTTGTAATTGTACAGGGTGTTACAACTACTTTACAGTCATAATTCTTGAGATTGTAAATTTGTACAAGTATTAGCGTACATACACGGGAAGTTCACTGTATATACAGCGTGAGTCAACAGGAGCGGTAATATTGCGTTTTGTTCGGGTTTCACAGCGAATTTTTGTATTCTCTGAATCTATGCTGTACTCCGAGAGGCCTTTCGCGAATACAGTGTAGGACGCGTTTAAGGGCGCTGGTTTGGGTGTTGAAACGCAGTATTTTTACTGTAGCTCAGTCAGGTATTTTCGGGCTGTATTAAGTGATTGCACTGTTAGGTGTGTACCGATACAGGTTACACTTATAATTTTATGTATTATTGTTGCAAGCTGGGATATATATATATATATATACATAGTAAACATTTATTTATTTTGCTCACATTAAATATTGTTGCTGCAATTGTGTTTGTTATTTATTATTACCTATCATCGTTTCTGTAGTAACGTATTAAGTAAGTAATACACCGTGGGTACGGCTAACCAATCGACATCTACGTTAATGATAGTGTACTTTATTATTAGCCGTTGGCGCCCTCTTTTCCAGTAAATTAACAACAAAGTTAATTAATATATTTATTCGAGATAAGCAGCGAACCGCCCATCTTCGATTAAGGTTCCAGGAGGCTATCATTAACAATTATTTACTTACTTAGTTAGAGATTATCAGCAGGCGTCACAGAATCTTGGAAGGTGTATAAAGATTTATTTAACTTACTTTTTATTGTTTACTTCTTAACCCTATGAAACTCAGTGGCGGCCTTGTACTAAAGGGCACAAGGGCACGTGCCCACCCAACCACCAAGATAAACACAGAAAGAAATTCGCATGTAATTCAGTGCATTATTTTAACGATGGTATCAAATTTTCCTTCCGCACCGAAGGCGCGGTTAACACGCTCAAAACTATGTTCCGGGGAACGCTCTGATTTGTTCCCCATGTAGAGGTGATTCGGTTGCCTATCGGTTATCTTTGCTATACGCGATTTACCAGCCGAATTGGGCGCCGAGCGAAGCGTTCCCTATTTGCAGTCAACGTTTGAATTTGGACTTTGGAGCGCTGTTTTCGCGCAATCGCGCGTTTGAATTCAAAGACGAAAGTGACGTTTTTTCAATGATGGAAGTTAATTGTGTGCAAAATGATCGACTGAACGCATTGGCGGTCCTATCAATAGAAAAGAAGTTCGTCCAGTCTATCCCGGATTTTGACAACAAAGTCATAGACGTCTTTTCCAGCATGAAAAATAGGAGAATGGATTTTATGTACAAAAAATAGGTAAGTTTTTTCTTGTGCCCACCCTCTTTCTTAACTCACGAGCCGCCACTGATGAACCTTTAAATGACAAATTGGACGTCATTATTACGTCATTAGTTCATTACAAATGAGCAGAATTACGTCACATTAACGTTATTAAAGGACGTCACATTAACGTTATTAAGGGACGTCATTGGGCTGTGACTTAGAAACGTCATATTAACGTCATTTTTACGTCATTCCTATTGGTCCTATGACGTTAAAAATGTCTAAATAATCACGTCTCGACGACGTAACTATGTTACCTGGGTTATACTTGACGGCCACCTGTCTCACACAAAGGTAAGAGAAAATTTTGTCACCATTTTCTGCCTACCGCCTCGTTGTACCATAAATTACAACCGTTGGATGTTGGAGTTATGTTCCCACTGAATCATTATCATGACAGTGAACTGGAGAAATGGCTGAACAACAACCCAGGAAGGGTTGTGACAGTTTTTCAGATTTCAAAAATCTTCGGTGATTCGTATATGAAAGCCAGCACCCCTATTAACGCTATTAGTGGATTTAAGAAAACCGGAATCGTCCCATACGACCCGGATGTTTTCACAGACATCGATTTTGTTGCCGCGGAAACCACTGAACAAGACGAGCCTGACAACGCAAACGATCCAGCAGTCACTGATGTTGCTGCCCCGGAAATCATTGACGAAGATGAAAATGACGATGCAGACGATCCAGCAGTCATTGATGTTGCTGCCCCAGAAACCAATGAACAAGACGAGTCTGACATGCAACCCTTAGATCAACCAAGTTGCAGTGGGCCTACTGCACCTTCCTCAGTTGAATCAACACCATCAACCTCACGTTTTGCCATAACTCCCAGACAAATCCACCCTTTACCAAAAATGACTCAAGCTGTACGTACAACAAAAGCGACAAAAATTGGGGGGACAGTTGTGTTAACTAGCAGTTCCTATAAAAATATGTTAGTCGATGATACGCAGGAAAGAACAGAAAGAAGAAAGAAAAGCAAATAAACTAAAGCAGAAACAGGCAGCGACTGCAACAGGAAAAGGAAAGCAAAAAGCCAACGCCACAAAAAGTGTAGGAGGAAAAAGAAAGAGGCAACCGTAAATACTGGAAGATGAAAATGACCCGTCTGAAGAAGAGATTGAGTGCATCTATTCCACAGAAACGTTTGCCAATTCTATAGATGGAGAAGGTTGGATTCAGTGTGTGCAATGCCGCCTGTGGGCACATGATGAATGTGCAGGGATAGAAGAAAATGATGCTTCTGATTACACATGTGATCTGTGTCACAACAAATCCACGCCTCCTGCTGCATACAGAGTCACCAGCAAAGTTTGTCGTAAACTGTAATTAATAAAGGTGTTTCAATCTTCACAATTTTTGCTCATTTCTTATGCAAAACCTTTTTTCCATATAATTTGCATAAGGGATCATTTTGCCCCACATGTCGGGCAAAATGATCCTTTTGCAAGGACTTTTTTTAGGATTTCAGGAACTAGCTAAAGTTGCAAACAGTTATTTGTGGTATAAATAATTGCTTAATACAATGTAGAAAACCTTGCCAGGAAACTAGAACTTCCAAAGGTTCAATTAGGATTACTTATAGCCCTTTCTTCCTTAGGGGGATCATTTAGGGCTACTGTCCCCTACAATAAAGCCTTGTATTTCCATTGCTCCTGGGACAAGCTAAACCTTGTCGTGAACGACTTAAAACGTTATCCCAAAAATTCGAAACGGCATTGGAACTATCAAGGAGATAATCATATTTTTTCGCGAGTCTGTTTTACGACGCAAGCTATTGCGAACATTCCTAAATTGTGCGAGACTAGATGGCCAGAGAAGTAAAAGAACATCCGTGTTTTAAGGATCACTTCGTCGATATTGTTGAAGCATTAGGGACATTAGCTGATGAGGGTAATGCAGCAACAACAAAAAATGCATATCAAATGCATGCAGCGGCGTGCAGATCTTCATTTGTTGTGTCAGTAGCATTAATTGCGAAGTATTCCTCTATACTGGAACCCGTAGAAAATACACTTCAATTGAAGGCACTTGACATAGTTAAAGCTAACCAGTACATTCAAACTATTCTCGTCATGCTAAGAGAGCATCGGGAAGATGCGGAGAACGTCACAGCTGACGTTTCGAAAAAGGCAAACGGTATTGCAAAGCATTTGAATGTTGATATAACCGCCACTCGCGTTACTGGCCAAGAAATGCTTAGAAGCAACCCTCCAGCCGGAAATCCATCCGAATTTTGGAGAAGGTCTCTAACAATTCCTTGGATTCCATCATATCAAATCGCCTGCATTTTCATCGACACATTTCCATTCGAGTAATATGAGAGATGTTTCATTGGAGGAATGGAATGAAAGTACTTCAGCTTGACCTTGACCTGGCCAACCCTCCCCTTACTCGCCTTAGATCAAGACAACCGATCTGGATGGAACAAAACCTAGAGAAACCATTAAACATTGTCCAGAGATGGAACGAATTATTTCATGCAAATCCAGAACTGAAAACCCGTAATCTGGCACTAGCAGCTGCAGTCCCCCTACCACGGATGGATCTCCCTAGAAAAACCTGGAGCCGTCTTAATCGGTTTAGATATGGGTAGGGTCGGTGCCGCGACCTGATGTTTAAGTGAAACATGATCGACTCGCCAAAGTGCGACTGTGGAGCCCCTAGGCAGAACATGAACCACATTGTTGAAGAGTACCCTACCAGAAGGTTCCCCGGTGGCTTGCGTGATCTGAACGAGGCATCTCCGACTGCCATAAAATGGCTAGATATGGACATATAAACCACAAATTCTCCACACCAACCACACGATTTACTTAGCTATTTGTTACTTTATATTTGACTTGACTTGTATATTATATTAATTATATTATATTATTCTATTTTATATTTTATTGTAATTTATTGTATCTTACAGTATTGTATTGAATTTATTATCCAACTGCTGTGTAGCTTCTCATTCGAAATATATATACTTCATCTTGTGCAACTTTTTACAATTTCAAAGGCTTCGAAGGAAAACGGGAATTGTGGTTCAAAATGTGGAATGAGATAAAAGAAGCGCCAGATATCATCGAGGTTTTAAAAAAGAGCGAATTGTTTTTTCCAACCATTACAAAGGCGCTACCGATTTTTCTTGCACAACAAGCACTATAAAGCGGTCATTCGGCTCTCTTCGCCAAATTAAAACATGACTTAGAAGCACTATTGGTGAAAATAGGTTAAATGGGTTAGCCATGCTAAGCATTCATAGTCAATGGGTTTTTGCAAACAAGGAACAGTTAGTGGAAGTTACAGTTTGCAACCAATTCTCGCAAAGTCTGGTTCAGAAATTTAATTTTATTAATAGCGTTTTCCTTTCGTAATTGTGTATCATTGCATCAGTGGCGGCTCGTGAGTTAAGAAAGAAAAGAAAAAACTTACCTATTTTTTGTACATAAAATCCATTCTCCTATTTTTCATGCTGGAAAAGACGTCTATGACTTTGTTGTCAAAATCCGGGATAGACTGGACGAACTTCTTTTCTATTGATAGGACCGCCAATGCGTTCAGTCGATCTTCTGACATTGTGCTTCTCAGAAAAGTTTAAATGCGTTTGAGGGCGGAAAAACATCGTTCACATTCTGCTGTCGACATGGGCATTGTACAAATAATATCCAACAGTTTGTATGTTTCCTTCAAAACCTTCTTTAGGTTGTTGTCTGCTATGAACACTAAAAGTGGCAAAATACCACCTACGTCACACATGTCATCGTGCTCATAAATTGCTGAAAGTTCACTTTTCAATGTTACACTGTCCAACATAGGATACGATTTCACAGTTTCATCAAAATATTTTTGTGGAAATGCATGCCTATAAGTTTTAAAATTTTGAGAATCGAATACTTTTGCTGCACTTAAGTGATCCCTAAAATCAAATCGGTCGCTAATTTGGCTTAAAATCGTGTCACATACTTCCATTGCAATAACAGCTCTGTTATCTCCAGCTGCCGTTTTTTGTCTTTTCCTTGCAGGTTCTTCATTATTGCGTTCTTGATTGTCATTGTCAGTAGAATTTCTTATTCGATTAATTTGCTGTTGGAATTGTTCAATTGCCTTTGAGAAATTCCGGGCAATTCAAATGTTTCAATAAACCATTTGCTTCACTAATAGTAACTGAATCCATCCCATGTTCGTCAATAATTTTGTCTAAACATTCTTTGAAAGAATCCTGGTGTTCAAATAATGTGTTCACAGTTCGACTTTTGAAAATCCACCGTGTAGGAGCAGCGCGTGGTAATCTACGTTTGACTATTTCATCAAGAATTGCCGTTCGTTTTGGCGATCGAGAAAAAAAGCTTGAAAATGACTACAAATTTGCAAAGAAAATTTTTACATTTTTATTGCACAGTGAATATAATGTGCATGTGGAAATGTTCTTTTGATAATGGCTTGGACACCATTTGTCTTACCACTCATTAAGGACGCCCCATCGTAACTTTGAGCGATTAGTTTATTGTTATCAGACCCAGAAGGAGCATTTAAAATTGTTTGCAATTCATTCAGCAATGTTTTTGCTAATACATCAGCATTATATCCACCCGACTTAAAAAAAGACCAAAAAGCTTTCAAAAATTTGTCCATTAAACACGTATCGAATAATAACAACCATTTGCTGATGATTAGAAGTGTCTGTAGTTTCATCGGCCTCCAAAGCAATGCAATTTGCAGATTTAATTTCTTTTAATATTTCCTGCTTGTAAATTTGCAACATTGCATCTAGCAATTCGTTCTGAATAGTTTTTGAGACGCCTTTAAACACTTGTGAACCTTTCATATGTATTGCAAGCACAGCGTCTAATTCGGCAGCAAAGTTGATTAACCCTACATAAATTCCTGGATTTTCTGACGTTAATGTCTCATCGTGATCTCGCAACGCCAGTTCAAAGGCGCCGCAAAATTTAATACACATAATTAACCGGCGCAAAAGATGACGATTTTTTTCCACGTCTTCGTTGTACTTGTACTCTGCGAAGAGGTGATGCAGCAGCAGCAGCTTCTAGTCGTAATCGTGACTACCTTCTCTTTGATCCAACAAAGCTTCGCTTTCTTGTTGAGTGAGCTCTGTGAGGTTGGCGGCGGCAGATTTAGTTCGAGAATTCACTCGGCTCAGACCTTCAGTTGCACCAGATTCAGTTATCCTGCACATAAAAACATCCATTACCACACGCACAAACTAAAAAATGTCTTGCCCAACAATACACGTTGCTAGTTTAAGAAATAAAACCATTTGGAGTTGGCTACGGATACATGAACTTACTTTGTGAAGTACTACAGCAATTTTTTTCTACTGTAATATTATTTGTGATATTGTTCACTTTGCTTTTGCTGTAATTTTTGAGTCATACGTAGCGACGTTCGTCTGATTTTCTCGCGTTCAAATACTAACGTTTGACAGATTCATTCCATTACTTTCATTCGCAAATAGTGCATCTTGCGCCTTCTTTCGGCTATCCCGAAAGTTGAGACTGGCGTCTTTTCATTGACGGGCGCGGGCTAGAATTCTCAAGGTGGACTAGGCGCACTTTTAGGGTAAATATCCAAGAAATGATCACTTGGCAGGACTACCTTGATTCTTTCACGGGCAAAGCTTTCTTAGCTGAACGCTCGAAGCATGCAGACGTTTGGTGCTTAGTGAAATTAGGGCGGGGTCCAAACTGCTTTCATACTTTAACGTTTGTACTGTTTTCTCGCAACAAAATGCGACGCGAAAGTTGAATTAAATATATACATGAGTTAATAATTTAGTTGAGAATACCAAGATGTTTCCCTTATCATTTGATACGGATAAAATTAACTCCGTTACCTCTTTTAACGTTCCCGTGAAGATTTATCGTTCCAGCAAAAACTTTGTGCCACAGTTTAACGTTTTTTTTTTCGTTTAACACAACTACTTTCGTAGACATTTACCCCGTTGTTCTAGAAAAATCCTTATTGCGCAATCTGACTCAATCACACAGAACATCGCGTGTTGTTTTGATGGCCGGTGACGTCAGCTTAGCTGTCTCATTCTCTCGTTCCTTCTCGTTTGTGGGCGTCGACCAAATAAATATCAACTTTCTTGGTTTTGGATTGTAAGCAGTGATTATTTCTTTACAAAGTACTTCGATATGTGAGACGTAGAAGTAGTTGTATCTTCATGAAATAAAGCAACCTTCTGTTTTCAAATTGTTTAGTACTTAATAATTAATTGTATTTGTGTTGTGAACTCAGCTTTTATTGATTATGCAGTTCTGTTATTTTTTGAACAGTAAATGTCGTAGTCAGTGGCGGCTTGTGCAACATGTTCTGACGTCTCAACGACCGCTTGTCCTCGTTTGATTGGTTTTCGCATGTAACTGTACAAACCTGTTATTTAATATATCTTTTTTTAATTACCTATTACTTGTTTTTGTATATGTATATCGTGAGAAATACTGAGGCAAGGAGGAAGCACAACAGGGTAGGTTCGTCTCTCCGTGCGCCGTTGGTTCTTAGCCCTTTTCATGAGGATCTTCGTTTGACTATGACTTGACACTTGACTTACCCCCTACTTGGATATTACGAAGCTTTCACAGGCCTTAGAGGCCCATCGCTTTCAATAAAAATTTTCTTCTTGTAATCGCGTTCCGCGAACCATCCTTCCTCGCTGTGTTAACTGACGAGCAAATTTGTCTCGTTACGGGATGACGAGAACGATCGTTTGGCCTGTAACAACTTGACGATTTTTTTCCAGTAGCTTTCTTTTCAAGACGAAACAGTTCTCAATTATGCCAGCAGTTTACAGTGCCAAATGGTTTGCATACTTGAACAAAAAATGTTCATGATTGAAAATTACTTCCGGAAAAATTGTGTAACGATTTCCGCGCCTAAAAGAAGCAACCCTTTTTACATATTTAGTTATTCACATGATTATAGGGCTTATTAATATTTCGAAGTTACGTTCCGGTCAAATCGACGCAGTGAGTGTTTGAGTTTCAAAGTTGGGGAGAAGGAGATTCTAAAGGACAGTTTTCCATAATTAAGACAGTGGGTTGAATATTGTCCATTTTACCGGAAGTATATTGTGAATAGTGAGCTATTTCTTTTAAATCGTTTATCGATTGGGAAATCATTTTCCGCTTTGAGAGTCACTACACAGGAGCTCATTTCCCATAGTTGTAGGGAAGCAAATCTCCAGGAATTTATTTCCAATATAGAATTTACTCCGGTTAAGAAGACTTTGTTTGGTGTTATGCCAGTGTCCATCAACTGGTGAGTTAGTTATTACCCGAAAATTTTTGTCTTGTCTTAATTTCCAGAACCTTAATTCTAATTTCCGATAAATTTAATTTAGGCAAAATTCGTGCGACTGGACGTCCCGAAATTAAGGCGACACAGTAGAAAAACTCTACATTCATACGTATTGTTCAAATTGATACGCTGTCATCGACGAGTAACCTTGGGAAGGTTTTTCCCGAACCGAGTGGGCGCCTGGGGCTATGGATAAGGCGTCTGGTGCACGGTCGCGCTGATTGCCGCCACATCTTGAAAAAGGGAAGTGCATTTAAACCGTACATTTTAAAAATTGTATAACCTTGCCTTGTTTACGATTTCATTATCGTTATTTAAGAATTAATTTAATAATTGATTTGGGGTCACGGAATTGTGTCATTGGAATTTTAATTGGGGATATGTGTACATAGGAAATACCATTGTAATATTTCATTGATTAGGGGAAACAATTTTACGTAAATCATATATACAGGGTACTCCGATAGTGGGTTGATATTGCGTTTCAAAGAGTTCACAGCTTGAACGTTTCTTTTTTTATTGTTCTGATCACGCATGAATTCATTACGCGGAGACCTCCTACGTTAATGAACGCGCTAAAAATTAATGGTATCTTATTCTAGTAGCGCAATAAAGATCCTTAAAATTGTTTGAGTCTCGCCCAATTTAAGTTTAGTTATGTTAAGTTCCATGAACGTAAAATTGGAACTACTAATTTATTTTAATTTATTTTACTTTGTATCGAAGTATTAGAATTGTGGGGTTGTTTTTTTTTTTTCAATTAAAAAGAGATTTGATTGCAACTTGTCTTTTCTTTTACGACAAATTAATTGAAATTAAGTCTACATAAAGGACAGGTAGGTGATTATTTATCTCGGGGTCCGACTTCCCATTTACCACCTCGGACGATGTTAGTAAATTATAAATCGGTGGCGCATATAAATTAATTGTTGGAACCTACTCCTTCTTCGATTGGGTTTCCGGAATGCTAATATTTGTCAAATTGTTAATTTTCTACCTAAGCAGTTGCGGAGTTACGAGGTTGTTTTTGCAATTCAACTAAATTGGTTTTGTAAGTGGTAAAGAATAAAGGCGTTACAATTGTTGAAATTTGGACATATGTTCTTCGGAGAATTCCGTGAATAGTTTTCAAATGCTGCTACTATACACCAGCAGTTTAGAGAAACTTCAAAAGAGCGTCAGACAAAATTTACGTAAAATGGTTAATCTGGTTAAAAAACATGGACAGATGAAGTTGTTGCAGCAGCGACTGAAGTAATGGAGGAGTCACACGTCTACTTTCCGTTTCTGGCAACAAATAAACCTCTTCCCATAAACATGTCATAGTATTTTACAAAAAATATACACGTTTATTAATGTTGAATGACAACAGTTCACAAGTTGTTACTCTGCGATAGTCCTGCAAGGTTAGAACTTTGTCAATGGCTTTTGAATGTGCTCAATCGCACATATGAGTTTCATATGAAAACGCTCTTGCATTCTCATAAAGTTGGTATTTAGACAACCGTGAGTGCAAGACGATTAACTGGACCAATTTTGTTAATGCCACTCTGGACGCTGAAAGATATCAAGCAAAAATTTTGCAACCATTTATTAAAGAACCGCGTGGTGACGAGTTATGAGATGGTTATTTTCAACAGAATGGAGCAAGAACGCATTGTACACTTTGAAATTATTGAAGGAATTCTAAACCGACATGGCGATTAAAAATTGATTGTAATTTTTTCCTTTTACAATTTTCTATTTTACTGTGTTTATTTAAGGGTTTGTGATAAAAAGTTTACTGAATAGGCAACCCGCTTAACGAAAAGTTTACATGTTGCCTACCTTGCGCCTTAATTTACACTACACCAAGCAAGGGAGAATATACGTTTATCACGTCAGGGCCAACTCCAAACAGTTAAATTTTCGAACACCTCTTAGATATAAAGCAGCAAAGGCCTATTGAAATTATTAAATAAAACGTTATTTTCATACAATACAAAAAACCAAGAATATTCCAGGACATGCAAAAAAGTACTTACACCATGTTGACTTCATCTTCCTCCTGAGACAACGAAAAATAAGGATTGTGGGCGGCTGGCCGGAATTTATAACCTGTCAGCACGAAAAACACATACGTGGCCATTTCTCGGAACATTTCGTCCAACCATCGTACTGGAAGGGCACGGTGATTCGTAGAAGGTAGACTATGATGCGGGTGAAGTAAATGTAGCACACGATCATCACGTAGAAATGCCGGAACAGTTTCAGTTTCCTCAGGTTGGCGGCGGCTTTGCCGTCGGTGGCACTCGCCTGCTGCAGGTGGCGTATGGACCACACCACCGGGAACAAGATGCAGCCACAGCACAGTAAGTCCACGAGGATGAAAATGTCCCGCCAAGCGCGATGCTCCCGCGCGCCTTCCTCGCTTTCGGCCAGAATGATCTCAGCCACGTTCGCCAGAACTTGCAGCGGAATGACTGCCATAAAGAGGCGTTTATCGCGCGGCGCCAGCACGTGCTTGATGAAGGCCCAGCCGGTGCCAATGAGGACAATGAGTGCGCCTTTCAGCAGCTGCGCAATGTAATATAGGACGGCCCAAGTTGCCAAGTGCACGCCCAGCGTTTCTATGAAATGGTAATTCATGCCATGGAACGCGAGCGACAAGGCTTTAAGGAATACCAAAGCCGCCATTAAGTAATGAATTTTATAGACGGGATGTCGCGACTGCCTCAGCAAGAACACCCAGAAGGCACCCGACAACAAAAACACCACGGGCATGGTGCAGTAGAGAGTTGGCAGTGGCATCTCACCTGCTGACAAGAAATTGCCCACGTTTTCTTCTATGATCTGCATCTAAAAATGGAGAAAACGCGGTTTATTAATTATTAAAGTTATACCAACTAATCTCATGTTTTAGTGACTATTGTTAGGATCTTATATGCTCCTACTATTTAGAATGTGTGGTGGTAGCTCAATTGGTGGAGCGCTCGCTTTCTGAGTAAAACGTCGATTCTGACTTGGGTTAGATTCCCCAGCTTTACCATTTAGAAATGTTGTGCTGTAAATCACCAGACACAATTTCCCAATCCGTGTTATGTTATTTTCAAATTCGCCGCTTTATATTAATCAATTTCTTAATTTGTTTGCCGCTTCGTAAGAATTAACAACGCTATTTTAATTGCCGTTTGTATATTGTATACAGTTTTGGTTACATTGCATCTTTGAAGAATTCAGCTTGTTGGTGTTTTCCCTCTTGAAATAATTTATGACCCAAGGGAGTCCCAGAGTTGTTCAAGGTTTTTCTTTGTAAGATATTTCTCGTCGTTGTCAAACAGTTTCTTTTGTGTCAAAATTGCAGACTCTTGTTTTTCCGCGCTCGACCTCGGACTGTTCCCAGAACTCACGTGTCCCTTATTCTAGAACTTTTCATCATATGTCGAAATATGGGGCAATTTTGGGAGGAGAGTGCAATTTCCCGTTACGTTTTTTAGTCAGTGGGCAGCGAGCTTGGGTTAGAGACGCATCTTCATGTAAAGCGGGTTTTTTTCGCGGCACCTGTTAAAACAATTACCGTACCGAATATTGCTTTAGGCAATTAGTATCTTTTCGACAAAGTTAATTCGGATCTACATCAATTTTAACAGTGTAGCCTAAGTACAGAACAATCAAGTGTGATTGTTTCTCTTCTCGAACTAATCGGATAAAAAGCGTTGGAACCCATGAAAAAAGTGATTGCTGGGAATAATCTGGTTTCCCAGGAGCGTGTCAGCCCACGCTTTGGCGGAATTAAACTTTGTCTTGTTAAACTAAAAAAAAAGCGACCTTCAGTCGAAAATCTTTTTTTATTTGCACAAATATCTGTAAAAAAGGAATTTTGTTTAAGCTATATTTTTCCTGTAAACTCTACGCCACTGACCACGCAGAATTAATAGATTTTAAATACCGTGGGCCATGGGCGGCGAGTTCCCTTTTTTTTTGAACGTTCAAATTAGGCTGTTGTAATTTTAGAATTATCAAATCACTTTTACTTGTCATTTTTGTTGTACCGTCGTTACCAATAATTTCATTATATGTGTTTTAAAGTTTACTGTCTCTTATTGTGTCAGGCACAATCACGGTAAATTCCGTTCCCGTAAGCTATTGGCTTCTCGGCCTTCCACGAGGACCTACAACCAGCTGGATTTGGAAGGTGGCGCCCACTTATTTTGACTCGCCCTGTACACAACCAGGAAGATTTTCTCCCGTAAGTGATTTCCATGAACTCCCCCTACTCCTCTGAGCTAAGCTGGAGGCCCTTTTCCATCAAGCTAGTTACCAATCGTCGAAAAAGCTTTGGCCCGTAACATCCGGTTAGTAACAGTGGGATCTTAATGCTAAAAATCTTCTCTGGAATTTCTGTCGTTTGGATTCAACGTTAAACTGTAGGTCCCTCATGGTTATACTTAATAAATAACTTTTTTAAATCTTTAAAATTATCAGTATTTAACAACTTAAGATTTCGCGCATTGTTATTGAAAAAGTTTGCCAAAATTTCTTCAGCTTTTGCATGTTGCTGTATTGCGTTATGAGGAAATTTAAAAAATCCGTCATCTTCATCGGATCCAGTGACATCTAAATTAGCTAATCTTGGCGATAAAACATCTTCGGTTAACTGAAGCGCAATCGCCTCCAATTCGATGAGTAACCATAGTTTGGCTTCTGCTTTTTTTGCATCTGTTGGTAGCCAATCTAATTTAAATTTTGGGTGTACCTATACAGCTTGCAATAACGAAATCTCGCTTCCACCATATAGTTTACAATTAAAAGTAACGTCTAACACGTTATTCGTTACCAAAAAAAAAAAAAATAACGCGTTCCCGTTACTAGTTCTTTGTGTACAAAAGTAACGCGTTCCCGTTACATGTTTCTAAATAAGTAACGCGTTACCTGTAACGCCGTTACTTTTAACGCGTTACTTCCAATCACTGCCCGTAACAAATGATTTTTCAATTGCCATAAATGCCATTCAACAGCTAAATGTAGTAACTTTACAGGTTTATTATATAAACACAGATAAACAACAAAAGAATTACCTTCAGCGAGTACACAATGTTTTGAAGATCAATTTGCAGATTGTTTCCAACAGTAAATTCGCAGTAAAAGCAATATACTTGGAACTTCTGGAAAAAAGCCGCTACATAAAAAGGTAAACACAAATGATTTAATTGAAACCTCAACATACATGTATGCAGAAAGTGAGCAAACAACACTTTCTCAGAAACTTTAGTAACTTTAGTGAAAGGTTACAATATCACTCTAACCTAACCTACAATAATATTATAACGGCCTAACCCTGTATATTACGTATTAATTCGTGTAAACGTTAGTGAAAGGTTAGAATATCACTCTAACCTAACCTACAATAATATGATAACACCCTAACGTTGTTTATAACGTATTGATTCGTGGAAACTTCAGTGAAAGGTTACAATATCACTCTAACCTAACCTACAATATTATAACGGCCAAACCTTGTTTATTACGTATTAATTCGTGTAAACTTTAGTGAAAGGTTAGAATATCACTCTAACCTAACCTACAATAATATTATAACACCCTAACGTTGTTTATAACGTATTGATTCGTGGAAACTTCAGTGAAAGGTTACAATATCACTCTAACCTAACCTACAATATTATAACGGCCAAACCTTGTTTATTACGTATTAATTCGTGTAAACTTTAGTGAAAGGTTAGAATATCACTCTAACCTAACCTACAATAATATGATAACACCCTAACGTTGTTTATAACGTATTGATTCGTGGAAACTTCAGTGAAAGGTTACAATATCACTCTAACCTAACCTACAATATTATAACGGCCAAACCTTGTTTATTACGTATTAATTCGTGTAAACTTTAGTGAAAGGTTACAATATCACTCTAACCTAACCTACAATATTATAACGGCCAAACCTTGTTTATTACGTATTAATTCGTGTAAACTTTAGTGAAAGGTTAGAATATCACTCTAACCTAACCTACAATAATATGATAACACCCTAACGTTGTTTATAACGTATTGATTCGTGGAAACTTCAGTGAAAGGTTAGAATATCACTCCTACCCAACTCAAAAAGATATTCTAATTCCAAATTCTAATTTGAGTTGTCAAAATTTAACTCACAATGTTATTCTGTCATAACCTAACTTTACAGAGCTGCAAGAGAAGATTGGAAGGTGGCCAACTGCGTGATCAATTACGACAAAGTAAACTGGACTATCAACACCTTCAAACCCTACAAATTTCCCGGACCTGATGACATCCTTCCAGTAATGTTACAAGAAGAAAACAAGTCCCAGTACCAGTGTTGTGCAGGCTGTTTTAAGCTAGCTTGGCCCTTAGCCATGTACTTCAAGCCTGGCGACCTTCCATGATATACAGGGGGCCTTTGATAATACCTCCTTAGAGATATGGTATTAACGACACTTCATGTAGGTGGATGAGAAACATGCTACAAAGCCGACAAGTACTAACCACATCATGCGGCGAAGAGCTGGAGATGTTGGTAACCAGGGATGCCCACAAGGAGGGGTCAATCTACCCAACTTTAAACTAACATGTTCACATTTATGACAATAGAATGAATTCCCATTAAACTTACTACATTAGAGTATCACTGTAACCCACCTTGGTCCGATATCTGAATATCGCAATCTAATTTTCCACTTTGCAATTGATGCCAAAGTGCTTTGGAACATTGATCCACGACTTCAATCTCAGCTTTAGGGTTTGGTAAACTCCGTCATATCATATACGGTAATACTATTAACACACATTTAAACACAAAGAGCACTTAAATCTCCGACTAGATTAGGTTTGCACCACAAACTAGGAAAGGATAAGGTTGGCTAATAAACAACTTCAATAATTAACTGCACCACAAACATTTATTTCTTAACTCTTAACCTATAAGCAACCGTTTCTATATAAGTTTTCAGTTTAGTACATAAAACTTTTCAATATGTTTATAATAAGCATATATTTGAATATATTACTTTTGTATTTAATTAAATATATTATTGTTGTCTTCGTAACTTCAATAAAATTTCACAATTCTTCAACTGCGATGTAAAACAGAACAGGCGGGACAGTAGTGAGAGTAGCTAAGCTTGCAGCCATTTGCGTTATAAAATAGTTTTAAATATAATATCTTGACGTAATTTTCTTATACCTTAAAATGTTCGCTAACACTTTCTAAAGCAGTATTTGGAATAAACAACAAATACTAGGCACAAGTATAGGTATATGTGTAATGACAACTTTAGATGAAACAACAAACGCACCAGGATCGTTCATAAACTGTAGTTGCTTCAACTTTCTGCAATTTTCAACTATATCGCCAGTATCACCACAGTTTGTCAAACAGTGAGTCACACTCATTAAAATTTTTACTTCCAATCCAAAGAATATGACTAGCGTTTAATTAAAAAAATTCCTAACCTCACTTTTAAGTAGTAAACCCACATTTTAAGTTAAAAAACCCTTAATCCCGCACTTTAAAGCTAGAAAATCATCTTAAACTTCAATAAACGATTATTGTAATCGAAAACTGTATTAAAAAATGTTATAACTTAATGATATTAAGTTTAGAACGCATTCTAACCTAACTTTTTACATTAGCAATATTTTGTCACTGGGTGAACTCACAGCCTGACAAACTTTATCCCCACCAAATCGAGTTTTCACGGTTTATTATCTTAAATTTCTACATTCCCTAAAACCAAAAAAATTCAGGGGGACGAACCAATAAAAATCCTGCCTGAACCAAACCCCAAATATAAAACCATATAAATAAACTACACTGGCTTGTATAGCTCACTGGATGCGTTATCGAAGGATCAGCCCAGCCTTGTGGTGATTTTCTCCCACCGGCCAGGACTGCAAAATAAAATATTGGAAAGTTGCAGAATTGCGGCATGTGTGTGTGATAGAGAAGGGATGATTTTAATAACAACTTTTGAAAAACAACTAGTTTCACTGAGTCTTTCGTTCATTGGTCATG
>JABXWE010020077.1:0-32051 GCA_014611495.1 Limonius californicus | reverse complement strand
CAAACACATGGTAAATATTCACGAATAAACATATTGGCAAGTAATGTGAGAGCTGACATTTGTATACTTGTGAATATCCACAGTCATTTGCACGTAGCGTGAGACTTGCCAACTCAGTGCTAGTACTCGCGTTGTTTTCTTCAGTTGTTGCCAATTCTGTTGTAAGTCAGAAGAAAATGAAGTTCCCTATGGTTGTAGTGATTATGGATGTTGATGTTAAGTCTGAAATGACCTGAAACATATGGTAAATATTCACAAATAAACACATTCGCAAGTGATATGAGAGCTGACATTTGTATACTCGTGAATATCCACAGTCATTTGGAAGTAGCGGGAGACTTGCCAACTCAGTGCTAGTACTCGCGCTGTTTTCTTCGGTTGTTGGTAATTCTGTTGTAAGTCAGAAGAAAATGAAATTCCCCATGGTTGTAGTGATTATGGATGTTGATTTTGCAAGTTTGAAATGATCTCAAACACATGGTAAATATTCACGAATAAACACATTGGCAAGTGATGTGAGAGCTGATATTTGTATACTCGTGAATATCCACAGTCATTTGCAAGTAGCGTGAGACTTGCCAACTCAGCGCTAGTACTCGCGCTGTTTGCTTCGTTTGTTGCCAATTCTGTTGTAAGTCAGAAGAAAATGAAATTCCCCATGGTTGTAGTGATTATGGATGTTGATGTTAAGTCTGAAATGATCTGAAACATATGGTAAATATTCACGAATAAATACGTTGGGAAATGTTGTGAGAGTTGACACTTGTATACTCGTGAATATTCACAGTGTTTTGCAAATAGCATGAGAGTGGCCGCTCATGCTAATGCGTGCGCTGGTTTCTTCAGTTGTAGGCAATTCTGTTGCAAGTCAAAAGAAAATGAAATTCCCCATGGTTGTCGTGATTATGGATGTCTGAAATGATCTGAAATATGGTAAATATTTACGAATAAACACATTGGAAAGTGATGTGAGAGAGTTGACACCTGTATAATCGTGAATATTCACTCATTTGCAGGTAGTGGGAGTGTGGGTACTCACGCTTGTGCTCGTGCTTTTTCCTTCAGTTGTTGGTAAATTGGTTGTAAGTCAGAGGAAAATTAAACTTGGTTTGCGGTGGGGTTGTCCCAGTAAAAAAGCAGAAGTATGTACGAGTGGTGTGGCTGCTATCCAATCGGCAATGGTCATATTCGTACGTAATGGATTTCGTAGATATTAGCGTTGTGTGTGGGATCGGCTTAAAGCCGTTTTCGTACTTGCTTCCAATAGCTTTGCATGGGAGGAACCGTCTACTATCTACGATCTAAAATATTTGATGGTATATTGGAAATAAAGTCAAAAATATGTTTTTACAATAGGTGTATAGGACTTTATACCGGTCATACACAAGTATGGATAGTCTAGACTTCTAGACGAACGGTTCTGCACATTTTGTTTCAATTTGTATGTTATTTCAGGGTCTGTTGTAATGACAGCTACAAAGGCTTATCAGTTGGGTAATTGGATTGTATTTGATAAATATTCTGTATTTTTGGAATTAATCTTACACAAGTCTAATTCGGAATGTTTCTGACTGCGTACAAAATCGTTAATTCAATATAATTAATTATTCTTAAAAATGCGTGGCAGTAGTTGTTGTAGCAGTATAGCATAAAAAGTAAACGTATTCGGCTATTGCCTTAATTAAAATTCAAATAAGGTACCATAGATACAAATTACTTGTAGCTGATTTAAGCAAATACGAATTATGGGCGAAATAAACGACGAACATCGATAGGCTTCATTGCTTGGGCTCACTTTTAAGTCGGTTCACGTAGTAAGGTGATTCTTGAATCTAAATTAGCGTGAAAGATAAACTCGATTCAATGGACAGTTATTTCTTGGGACCATCATTAGCAAGTCATTTGGAAACATTCTATCTTTTGTAATTGCAGAACATATCTTGCGCTTCAGTTAAACAAAGCGACCCCAATTAGCCGCACTCCAATTTCGGTCTTAGTATATTTACACAACGGTTTAAACTTATTTACTCTATCTAATCCCAGAAAATGTCGTTCGTTTATCAATGCAATCAGACCATTATTTACGTTTACTCTGCGCGTTACGATTTTCATTCTGCATTCCATTACAAAAAAAAACACTTGTGATATTTTTGTGTAAAAGATAAATATGGCTTGAGATAGAGGCCTAATGCAATTATTTCCTGGCTTTTAATTAATAGATGTGAAAGCGCCAGAAGCAATGTTCATCTGTTTTTGCATATTTACGTTTCTTAAGTACCATCAAATTCTTGTATATTTGTATAATACCATGACCCACCTAAAACTTGTCTGAAAAATGAATACTGTATAAATTCTGCTAGAAACACTATACAGTTACTGATTTACATAAAACGAAAGCAGCCTGGGACGTAATGGGTGATTATTGGGCTTTCTATATAATAGAATTCCGCTTATAGAGATCTTTCTTCGTTTCTCTGCGATCTACTTTTAACAACGAAACCAATGCGGTCTAAAGTCCAAAATACTGCAAAGAACTTGAAAATCATAAAATCTTAAGTTCATTACCAACCTGTAGTGGAATGCAAGTTCAAATGTCACGTGACGAAATGTTAATGCTGTTGGCGAAAAGACTGGTCAAAAACACACGCTCCTTGGTTCTTATATCCATTTTAACTATTTTATGAGATCTAGTCGTATGTTAATGATGATGGAGTCACGATTAAAAGGAAAGATTTGTATGGTATGAATTACGTTGAAATTACAGAGTACTAACGCAAATTAGTATTTATGGGGTTTAAATCGTCCATGGAGTTAGTAATTATTAGGACTCAAATGCTTGAATTGCAAGCTAACTAGTTAATTAGTGTTTTACAGTTTAAACCCCACGTAAGGGCTTTGACTGCTGAATACTAAATTTAATTTTTCCAGGTATTCTTTGCCCCCTACTTTTTGCTTTAATCAAGAATCCTTATGATGAAATGCACCCTTGCGTTAGAACCTCCAGCTCTATACACACACAAAATATTTTCGTTGACAGAATACGAAAATATGCCCTTTTCTGAATTCATAAACTTAATAGGAGACTTTCAGAAGACATTCTCACTCCATCTACAGCTAAAATATCTGCACTGAATTTTTGCTCTGACGTTAACACGTATCTCCAATAAATGTCTGCTCTGCACCCTTAGGGCTATTGCCCAACCAGATGCGTAGAGTCCACTCCAATTGATAAGGCGCAAGCAAAGGATGCACAATGGTAAAAAGTGGGCGTTGTAATTTGTATTTTACTTGCAGATACAGTGGTGTGAAAACGTTCTGCATCAGTTGCACAAATAAGATAAATTGCAGTTTAAACCTATTTTTCTCAAATATTTTTCATTTCATCATTACAAATGTAATACAGGAAATTAAACACAATACTAGTAATAATAATAGCCCAAATGTTGATCCATAAAAACACGCAAACAATCCGATATATAAAATTGATTCAGAAACAGAAAATTGTACATTATTTATAATGTAGTCTACACCTAAACATTTATTACAATACACACTAATTAATTTTAAACTATATTAGTACTTAATAGGCCATCCTTTGCTTTTAATAACTAATTCACACCTTTTTGGCAAAGAATTCACCAGTTTTTGTGATTCTTCCTTCGTAAGGCAGTAGCAGGCATCCATTAGGGATTCGATTAATTCCACTATTTTTGTGAGCTTTTTCTTGAAATAATGTTAGAAATCCTCTGCCATAAGTTTTCTATAGGATTTATGTCTGGGCATTGTGCTGGCCAGTCTATTCTCTTAATTTTATTGGTGGACATTCAAGATTGAACAATCTCTGCTCTGTGGGAAGGAGCATTATCGTCCTGAAAGATAAAGGTTTTGTCAGGAAATAACTCTATTCCACTAGGCAGCATCTTCTCCTGTAGGACATCAATGTATTTAGTTGCATTCATCATGCCAGATACAACATGCAGTCTATCCTTCCAGCAGACATGCAGCCCCATATCATGACAGAGGTTGGATGTTTAATTGTTAGCAGAACACACTGTCGTGAAAATACTTCTCTAGGAAATCTTCTAACATAACATAATGTTAAAGGTAGATTCAACACTAAGTATTACCTTCTGTCATGATTCTAGGGCCCAATGGCGAAGATCCTTTGTCCATCTCAAACGGTGGAACCTTTGTGTTTCCAATATGAGCGGTTTCTTCCGAGCTTTGCAACCCCTAAGTCCAGATTTAAGAAGTCTCCGTCTTACAGTAGAAGTGCATACATTTACACCAGTAGCTTCGGACCATATTTTGGTTAAATCTGTCGAATTAAGACTTCTGTCTGCCAGAATCGTCCTTCGCAATACACTGTCGTCTCCCACTGATGTTTTTTTTGACGGCCAGTGCGGGGTTTATCTTTAATTTTTCCCATCTCAGAGTATTTTTTTATCATTCTAATAACTGTGGATTGACTGCAATGCACTTTCATAGCAATTTCACGACTGGAAGCGCCTTGTTTTTGATGAAAAATTATTTCATATCGTTTTTCGTCCGATAATTTGAACGGTTTCTTTTTGGATGGAGTATTTTAAGAAAATAAATATTGCTTGTTATTTCAATAAATTCCCCACCCATTAAAACAAATAACCGTGTAAATAAAACATTTTAATTACAAATAATTAAAGTAAATGTGCTACATGTCCTCCTTCCATTTATAAACTTCCTTCGTATCTCAGTAAAAATGAACGCCGTGTTTTTTCAAAGATTCTCGGATTCGTACGAACAGTCTGGCAGACATGTTCTGTTCGTACTCGCAATTCGTTTAAATTATTCACAGACCTTGAATAAACTAACTATTTTAAATACCCCCAAATACAAAACTAGAACGGATTCAGGTCAGGAGATCTAGGTGGCCACACACACAGGACCCCTCCTCGCCCTATACACCTGCCGTTGTAATTTTCGTTTAGGAAATTTTTGGTCATGATTCAAAAATATGCAGGAGCCCATCACGCATCAACCACATATTCATTTTATGAATGAGGGGTACATCTTCTAACAATAGTGGCAACGCATTACGCAAAAAGTCAAGATGCAATTGGCCAGTCAAACGGTTCGGAGAAAGAAAGGTCGTATCATATGGTCTCCAAAAACACCAAGCTAAACGTTAATTGAAAGTCGTTGTTTATGATTCGATTCAATAATAGCATAAGGGTTTTCATCTGCCCAAACATGGCTGTTGTGGAAATTAAAACTGCCATTTCTTGTTAAACTAGCTTCGTGAGTAAGTAAGACTTCACTAACAAAGTTTGCGTTTTTGCGTTTGTCAGTGCCCATCGGCAAAACACCAGACGCGCAGCATAATCAGGCACAATAAGAGCCTGTACCCTTTGAATATGGTATGGGTACAATTGCTTTTTACGTAACATTCTCCAAATTAGGGAATTGTATTGTATTGTATTGTATTTGAAAGAGAGAGATCTAGGACGCGGTTTTCCAAGCAGCTCTATGCACTTAGGCTACATTTGGCCTATTGTACACCCTAAATTAGGGAAGCATTAAACTCTTCTAGTACTGGTACCTGGATTTTCTTAAAATCTCCTTAAAATGTTAAGTTCCGCTTCAGGAGTAGAAAGTGATCTAGGCCGACCACTACCACCGTTTCTTGATTTAAATGCGCCAACTTCGGATAAACGTTGATGCAAATTTGTAAAAAGTTTGTCACGCAGAAGTGCCCGGTTCGGAAATGCTTTGGCATACAAGCGACTTGCCTCATAAGAATTACCAAATGCATATCTACCATTTCCGTGTTGGTATATGTCGTACATACTCTAACAACAACAATAACAATATTGACACGTAATTAAGAGATACGTTCTTGATATAGTCATTAAAATCAAACATTTAAAAGTAATTTTTGGAAACTATGCCAAAAATGTAGCTAAACTTCAAGAAATAATTATTTTCTTGCGTGATGCAGAACTTTACCATACCACTGTAAATGAGGTGTAGCGACTATGCCAGTGTAAGCCCATTTAATGGGCTAATAGAGAGGACTATGTTGCAAGGAACCATCTTGTTTAAAAAATATTCGCCCTATCAATTCGAACAGGCTCTACCTTACAGTAAAGCAACTTGAAATATCATTTATTGGCTGAAACTAACTACCCCAACTGTTTCCGAATGTATCAAAAATTAGTTTTCCATACATATTATTCAGAAAGTATATTTACATTGGCAATGAGCAATATACTACCAAAATAAATAACTTAATCGTGTGATCTCAGATGATCAGAATGACGTCCAAACCGCAGGCAGAATAATTAGTTATTTACTGCAGATACGAATTCAAAATTTTTGTACAGCAAGATGAACATCCTTGGATTTATGAAAACCTGTTTTTAGCAGCGAAATTGCACTATAGAAGCTGCTGAATAATTGCATGTATATATAACCCTAATTAAGATACCATTACTGTTTGTAGTATCGTTTATAGCTCCATTGCAACACCTGTGGAAATAGATCAAAACAAAACTGAAGCAACGCTAAGTTATCTTTAATTGAACTTGGATTTTTATATTTCCCAACTATTCAAACGTTTAGGAACAAATATTATTGAAATGGTCAAATTTTGAAATATCGAACTGATAATTAATAGATTTAATTATTCTGAAATGTGTATGAAAATTATGAAATATGTGTACATTGGCATTTAGTAAGTTCATTTAAACCATCAAAGTAAAGCTAAAAATAGTTACTTTATAAGAAAAACAAGCAATAAAAGTCATTTTCTTTAAATTTCCACCAGCAAATATATTTTGTTTAGTTGCTGAACGTACCTGGCCAACTGTAAACAAATGCATGATCGCCAACAGCGAATAAAAATTTCACGTAGAGTTACGCCACATATTTGAATTTACTAACAAGTTTTTAAATAAAACCGCTGTTGTGTTTGTGTTATTTATGCAGTTATTAGAAGCAAATTACCATCTATAAAACTGTGCATAGAATATCGATTATAAAAACATACAGCATCGATTTAGAAAGCAGTAGTTGTGAAAAGAAAAACCACACATTCTTAGGCAAATACTTCAATAAATTGTTTAGAAAATAGGATATTATTTTTGTTAATAAGCTTAGTTTAGCAACCAACAAGTTCTGAATTAGTACCGCAGCAGATAATCGCAAGTAGTGTTTACTTTAAAATATTATTTATTTCTTTAAACAATCTCTTTGTCAGCACAATAAATAATGGATCTGATTAAATATTTATAGAGAACATGTGATTGAATCAGTACTTATAGAGAAGATTGAATCGAAATTATACTTCATCTGATAGCTTGCTGTTGGTTTTATAACCATTGTTACTTAATTGTTTTATCTTAAAAATCGTCAAGGATGTGACGGTATAGTAGTGAGAAACAGCCAATTTTCCTTGGACTGTTGTTTAGGATGCTAGAGCACCTCCTCTTAACTTTAACGTTTCAATTGTGACTTATGTGGAAACACTAATAGAAGGCAAAAATAATGAGAAGGTTCATTGAACCAGTTTAAGTTTTCGAATGAAAACTGCTAGGAATTTAGAGTTTAAATGTAGCGTGTGGTTATAAAAACAATAATTTCTTTGAAGTTTAGCTGAAAGCACATAAGTTGAAAAAGCCGTGAGTTTCACTATTTGTTTGATTTTGTGTCTTTTCCAACAAACTATTTTACATAAAATTGCCGCAACTATAAACGCAGTAGTTCTACTTTGAAAAAGCATTCACCATTGATTACATATTTAAGCAAATCGTTGTTACATATGAACTATTACTATTTATTGTATACAATATACGGCCCTGAAAAAATAGGTTGAAGTATCGAGAACGAGTGCTTTCAGTGTGGAGAATGTTAACAGTTTGTGAAGGAAAAACATAAAAGCTATTCATATTATTGTTGTTACAAGAATCTAGAAATCGAGATACAATAAAAGTATCCGTACTAATGTTGTAGTAGTGCAAATTTCAATTCATTTCCTGCTACGTTTTTTAAACAGGTACTGACAATTACGACAAATAACTAACAGTAGCATGGAGAAAATCAAAACAGTGCTAATTTATTTTACAGGTTTTTGCTACATAACGGACAAATTGCGGAAATTGAATTTCAAACAGGCTACGTACTGGGCGTTATCAAAATAATTGCCCTGCAATTACAGTTCCATAGACCATTCTATAACATCTCATAATTTCATTAAAACATACACATATACGTGGTGTGCACTCCCCTTGCCATATTGTGTATTCGGGTTTCAGTTAAACCTCCTCAGTTGAATTTACAGTTTCTTTAAGGGCACTTTCCAATATCAATTTCTGGGAATATTTTTTTGGTTGAATACTGCAACTTCCCATAATAAAAGAATATTTGTATAAGGAATTCGAATCTTGAATTTGAATTTTCGCAGATATTGAAGCATAATAAATAGAAGTCAACTTGTAAGTAAGCCTACCTATGTAAATACATTTCAATGGCTGTTTAGGAGTTTCCTCCTCTTCAGCCGATTTGTATAAGGACGCTACTGGTGTCCCCTACCACGCTACCACGCTTGGCTTGTATCTATTATGTTTCAGTATACTGTGAAAATTCAAATTCATTCCTACCACGCACTGAGGAGGGTGGCTCAGCGGTAGAGCATTTGGCTTTCATTCGGGAGGTGTAGGGTTCGAACCCCCTGGCCGTCTGTCCTGACTAAGGTTTCCGTGGCTTTCATTTAGATAAATACCGGGACAGTATCATCCAGGAATTTCTTACTTACTTACTTAATCCTGACGCCTGTTGTTTCTTTAGGTGTAGGTGTATTTGGCTAGACTGGCTCGGGTTCTCTTCTCCATAGTTCTGTCCATGCGTTTCTGCCGTTTACTATCTGTGTTTGCCCCTCTACTTCTTCCTGCCAGTCTTTTTTCAGTCTTACAATTTTCCTTTTTTATACTCTTGTTTCGTATACCCCTTTCTGCAGCATTGAGCTCTCCATTCTTACGACATATCCCAACCATCTCAATTGATTTGGTTGTACTCTGTATTTCTCTGTACTTCATTCCTGATTCTGTCTGGTCTAGTCTTGTTTTCAATTTTCCTCAGTAATCTCATCTCCATGCTTGTTATCTTACTTTGATGCATTTCTGTTGTTGTCGACGACTCGCTCGAGTATGTTATCACCGGCAGTGCAACCTTTTGTCTGTTTAGAGATATCTGTCTTTTCTAAAAAGGTTTTTTATTGCGTTGTATAGTCTCCCTGTTGCTCCTATTCTTTGGTCTATATCGCTGTCAATTTTACCATCTTCTTACTAGATACTTGTACTTTTCTACTTGTTCCAGTTTTGAGCCGCCTGTTGTTATGCTGTGTTTCGTTTGTTTTGTACTTATGACCATGGTTTTACTTTGCATACACGTTCACGTTATGTTGTAGCTCGCTTTCGTTCGCCCCAAGGATGGCCATGTCATCGGCGAATGCTACGAGGTGTGTTCAATTGAAACCCATCGCGTAAGTTTTTCTGGACGTTTCCGTCTTATTCCTTGATGAAGCTTGTTCAAAGTTTTATTGTACAAATTTGCATTGACATTTACTCCAGGTTCCTTAGACTCTATCAACAAGGGTCCTTCATGGTCGAAAAAAAATGTTAACACCACCATGCCTACCGAAGGTTGTGCTTTAAACTTCTTCGATGGTGGTGAACTTGAATGTTTCCACTGCATCGACGATAACTTACTGGATGGCTCGTAGTAATGGCATCAAGTTTCGTCACCAGCAACTATCGCTATTTTGCCTACAGTCTATGAGGTGTTGCAGAGATAAGCCCATTCGCAAGCATTTTTGTTCATTAGACAAGAGACGAGGAATCCATTGCGAACAAAGTTTGCTGTAGCGCAGATTACGAACAAGACTATGCACGGATCCTACACTCGCGCCAACAATTTCTGAAATTTCTCTAATTGAAATTCGACGATTTTCTTTAATAAGACCTTCCACACATGCCATATTGTTTTCTGCTAATACAGTACACCGTGCACCTGGTCGCGGCTCACCTATAGTCCCCTCTTTTCCATTCTTAAATTTTCGATACGTAATACATGCATTTCCATACACTGCTTGCATTCGCGTATAATTCTGTAACGCCTGCACACCCTCAGCGCATAAAAATTGTAGGACCGCACGCTGATCAAATTTGGATGGATTTTCAACAACAATTTCAACATTTCAAAATCGAAATTTTAAAAGTCAGAATCAAATTCAAACGCCAGAAACTTATTAATGTACTGCTTACAAACACTACTAACATTAACAAACGTCATTTGAATTCTTGCATTTGTTTTCAAGGCTAAGTTGATCAAAGATGGGTTTCAGTTGAACAAGCCTCGAAGTTCTGCTACTTATTTGTTCTGCATTTTCCAGTGCCCTATTGTGAACCGTGTTATTGTTTTACAATTTTTAATTACCTCGACTAGTATTACTGTGAAAAGTAGTGGATTCCGTACACATCCTTGTCTTAGTCCTGTTTTAGTTTCGGTTTTCTCCGACTCTTGATTGTTGCATCTTACATAGCTTCTTCAGAACTGGTAAAGCGCCTTAACTGCGTGAATCAGGTCTTTCTCTACTCCTCTCTTTTCTAAGCATTTCCAAGCGTCCTCCGTTTCCACTTTATCGAAAGCCTTTTCTACATCTAAGTAGCATATATGTACTTGCTTGTTTGTCGCTATCGCTTTTTCGTTAATTTATCTCATGGAGAATATTAGGTTCTGCGTGCTTCTTCCCTTCCTGAATCCAAACTGCGCTTCTTCCAGCGTTGCTTCTAACTTTTCTCTTAGCTTTTGTTCTATGACCCTTGTAAATAGTTTGCCAGATACACTCAGGAGAAAGACGCCTCTAAAATTTCCGCACTCTCTTACGTCTCCTTGTTTATGTATTGGTGCTATTATTCCTACTTGCCGGTCCAGGGGTACGCCCTTCTTTTAAGCACATATTCATTACTTTTAGTAATTCTTCTTTTGTTGTTTCTCGCCCCTGCTTGATTACGAATTTCCATTATCCATATTTCCTGGTCTTTCCCATCCCTATATTCTCGTTACTGGCTGAAGAGGGGCTGAGGCATCCGGTGCGGAACCCGACTGACCCCTATAGTGGCCCGCCCCCGTGTGAGCCCCGAATGAACCTACGTTGACTTTCCTTTCCTACCAGGCCTTCCCAGATAATACAGAACGAGTAAAATTTATAGCCGCTGTTGTTAATTTTAGAAAAAATGTTTTTACCTATTGGCAGGGGTAGAAAAAATTATTATTATCCAAGTGCAACTATACACTCAGATCCCGATTGACGCTGAAAATGAGTGCTCAGTAGGTAGAGCGCTATGCAAATGTGACAAGGTGATCCTGCTAAGACAAATCAGCTTGATATCTATATTTTTAAAATAATTATTAAATTCGATTCGCGGAGTAGCACTATTATATGTAATAACGACATCGCGCAACGAAGAATCGAAATGGGCTATTCTAATGAAGTGTCAGACTTTCACGCTGAAAACCCGGTTTCGATTCCCGGCGATGGCGATGGCATTTTTTGTATTCAATTTTTTTGTTATTGTTAGCAGTATTAACAATTTGTTTTTGCCTAATATTGCTTATTTATAAAAATAATTTTATTTTACTATTTGCTAATATTTCGGTAATATCTACTGGAAGTAAGAATTAGCACGTTTGGTATTAACAATTAAAATAAAAACTAATTTAGCAAAGGAATTGTCAATAGCGCTAACATTAACAAAAAAATTTAATTTAAATGTAAAAAAATTTAGAAAAATGTCCCCAGCAAGGAAATGAAACCGAGCTTCTTGCCTGCCAACCTGACCATTCAGCACACCCGTCCATTTAGCCTCTTTTTTTGCGATGTCATTACTACCTACGAAAATGATACTCCGCGAATTGGGCTCATTAATTATTTTAAAAAGTTGATTTAGATGAAATAAATTAACGCCCTAATGATTGCAATCGTTAAAGTTACAAATTAATTTGTCAATGCGAAGTGCCGTATTTAACTTTATCTTGGAAGATAGTATCGGCGCCGCTACTCTGTTTTGTTGGTATAGGATATCAACTAGATGTTCATTTGTTTTATTTTTGATTGTACGCTAATACCGCACTAATTTAAACTAAAGAAATCCAGAATATTGACTAAATATTTTAGAAGAACTCTGAAAGTAAACATATTTTATAAATTGGGCGCTACGTGAACAACGTCCCAAGTAGTGATGGGCGTATCTGGAATGAAAGCATTCGAAATATTCGATTATGCATATATCTCGTGATGCGAGTAATTCATTCGAATGTTAAAAACTTCTCTAATACTTCGGTAGCGACGCGCGCATCTCGAATGAAATAAATCGATATATTCGATTATGCATGCATCTCCGAGATACGAGTAATTCGTTCAAATGATAAAAACTTATGGAATACATTTGTTTAGTGGCGCACGCATTTCGAATGAAACAGTTCGAAATATTCGGTTATGCATGCATCAGCGAGATGCTAATAATGCATTCGAATGTTAAGAACTTCTCGAATACGTTCGTTTAATGGCGCGTGTCTCGAATGAAGCAATTTAAAATATTCGGTTATGCCTGCATCAGCGAGATGCTAATAATTCATTCGAATGATAAAAACTTCCCGAATACGTTCGTAGCCAAGCGCACATCTTGAATGAAATAATTCGAAATATTCGATTATGCATGCATCTCCGAGATACGAGTAATTCATTCAAATGATAAAAACTTCTGGCATACGTTTGTTTAGTGGCGTACGCATATCGAATCAGACAGTTCGAAACATTCGGTTATGCATGCATCAGCGAGATGCTAATAATGCGTTCGAATGCTAAAAACTTCTCGAATACGTTCGTTTAGTGGCGCGCATCTCCAATGAAGCAATTTAAAATATTCGGTTATGCCTGCATCAGCGAGATGCTAATAATTCATTCGAATAATAAAAACTTCTCGAATACGTTCGTAGCCAAGCGCACATCTCGAATGAAATAATTCGACATATTCGATTATGCATGCATCTTCGAGATACGAATAATTCATTCGAATGATGGAAACTTCTCGAATACGTTCGTTTAGTGGCGCGTGCATCTCGAATGAAACTACGCGAAATATTCGGTTATGCATGCATCAGCGAGATGCTAATAATTCATTCGAATGATGAAAACTTCTGGGATTATTTTTGTGTCATTGTTCGGCTGGTAATCGAAATATCGTTTGTGTCGGTATATAATTTGAGTAGTATTCGAATGAATTTACAATTCGAAAAAGTACTAAAAGAGAAACTACAATGTAATATATTTATTTGATTTTTCTTGTGTGATGGGGCCGCATGTGCAGCTGAGTTATCAAAATAAGTTTCTTTAATTACGAACCGGACAGACTGAAGCTACGATTATTTATTTCTACTTTTCCATGCTTAAATTCAAAAATATTATTTGTTGAATTTTTGAGATTGATTATTATTCGATTAACTATATTAGTGTCATAAACTAGATAAATAATACAATTTCAGGAATTTGTCATTGTTTAAAAATATCAAATAAACCAAATTTTTCGATCTTAATCAGTTACGGTCATTTGTAATGTGTCCGGCTTTTCATATTACCTTCCGTTTAAAAACTTTAGTGGCTAAATTGGTCGTCACGATAACGCTTATAAAAATATAAACTTTTAATTGATTATAATAAAATAATTAGAAATATTGTTAATATTTAATAACTTATAATATAACACGGAAAACCAGAAAACGGCATTTACCATCAGGTAAATCTTAGAATGTGACGAAATTTAAATAAATACACAACAGAATCCAGTCGAAAACCGAAGGAACAATGTGAGACAAGAGCGGGAGTGCCAAAAAGTCATCATTCGAAAGGCAGGATGCGAGACATTTTCGCATTGCAGAAATGCGCGCGCATTTTGGATTCGAATGATTAATTCGAATGAATATCTCGATTACTAAAATCATTCGACTACTAATCATTCGATCAACACGAAGAGTAATAATTTTTGAAAAAATAATTTTTATAAGCAGTTCTAAAAATTATTTAATTTAATTGGAATAGCTAAAAATAGTTTTGATATACATAGGCGGCACTGTCTGTTACAATCTATCCAAAAGTAATATAACATTTTAAATAACTGTGATATCGAGCTGATTTGTCTTAGCAAACTCACCCTGTATATGATACCTATACTATTCAATGCATATAAACACACGATAATGTACAATACTGATAGTATTGCAGATCTTCCTCTAAGTTTGATTCCTTCTTGAGAGTTGACTGTCCTTTAAGTTCTGTAAGTGTTTTTTGTATATGTTTTTATTGTAGTCCAAATTGTATTATAGATCAAGGTCATGCGGATCTTGCATGTATTACTTTGTATATTACGATAAGGTAATCCTAGGAGTTATTAGCCTATAATATTGTACAATTTAAGGGAACTATTAGAACAACATGATTTTCTAATATCTTATACATACCTATCTGCAACATATACAAAGTAGGTAGAAATATAACAAAATATTTACGACTTGAAATAAAATTAATAAATAGGATGCATTTAGCGTCACTAATAGTGATAATACAGGTTATATTCTTGTTCCAAGGGCCATACAATTTAGAAGAATACAATGTTCTATGATTTACGTATGTTTCATTTGCTGGCCCGAGGAAGATGGCTCAGCGATAGAGCGTTTAGTTTTCAATTGGGAGATCTAGGGTTCGAACCCCAGGCCGCATGTCCTGACCCAATCTTTTGGTGGTTTTCCTGGGTCACATAGGTAAATACTGGGACAGTATCGTCCACGAACTCCCGTTATCCAATTTTCCTGGTCTTTCCCACCGTTGTATTCTGGCTAAATAGGGGCTGAGGGGTTATAGCGGTCCACGCGCTTATGGGGAACTAATCTACGTTGACTTTCGCTTTCTTCCATTTACTGTGAAACCCTGTATACTCGTTAAGTTGGAAAATATGAAGTTCACTTATAGTATGTATATTTTTGTCTGATTATGTTATATTTGTTTCTACTAAGGCTACTAAATATTTGAAATTCCACTTTGTGCTCAAAAAAAGTGCGCATCCTAACATTATTTACGCGAATTTTTAAGCTTGTTCTCAAATATCGCCGAATTCAAAAACTTGTTTCTGAAATGTGTATCCCGCGGCTTAATTGTCTGTTATTTGTCTACAAAACGTACAACAGGTGTTTGCAAAAATACCTAAAATCTATGCAAATCATAAATTTATATCGAAAGTTAGGTGTAAAAAAAATGTTTAATTATGATTTTTTTATCTCTTTGGATGGACAGTTTCGATTCGAAAAGATCTCACTATCATTATCAAGTGAGCCTTGATTTTCTATTGATTCAAGTAAATTTCGACGATTTTTCCCATAATTGGACGGATTCGTGTCGTAACTTGGCTAGGTTGGAAGAGTAATGGCCGAACCAACCTGATATTAAGCAATTCAATAAAGCTAATTCGGGATATATACACAAAAAGTGAAGTTCATTGACATTATTTCAGTTTGATTTTTACATTTACAATCAAAATTAGAATCTGGGAAAGATAAAAATACGCCTACTTACAGGTAATTGTTTAATTTGATAGAAACGTGTCGGAGGGTCCTGTGATGAGTCTTTTAACCATATGTATGGAAATACAGCTGCGTTTGGGAAACCGTGCGTGTTCAAATCAACTTTACCAAATCTTTCGCTTGTTTTATTTTATATGCGTAATAAACGAGGAGGCCAATGGTAAAAATACGTTTTATACTAACCGAGTAGGTAGATGCTCTGCGAGCACTCCAAATATGCTAGCAAGAAGATATTTTGCTCATTATAAGACGATTAGATACTAAATGAACAGTTTTATTTAAAGCAAGCACTAGCGTAATTTCATTAACCCACTAATCCGTATTTATTGAACCAATTAGCGTAGAGTGGCCGCTATTAAAACGTCACTTACAAAATATTAAGACCACTTCGATGGCAGTCTTCTGAGCCGAAAAGATGAAAAGGGCCAAGTGAGTTTTTTAGTATTACCGCAAATTAGCAGCTTTGAAACCAACAATATTTTGCAACACTTTAGTACCTCTTTGACGTGAGGTGAACGCCAAAATCATGTTTTTATGCTTCTAAGCTACTCTCTGGCTTTCAACATAACTTCTTACTTCGCTGCCAGATAATCATGCAATATAAGCTAAGTTTCACAAATATATAAACACTATTAAATGTTTAGTACGAGGTGTGTTCAATTGTAACCCATCTTTGTTTATAAAAAATGTATTCAACAATTTAATTATAAATAATTACCGTCACAGTTAAGGCACCTATCCCATTGTTTTACTAACCGACGTATACCCTGCTCATAGAATTCTTGTGGCTGCTGATTGAAGAAGTTTTCCACAGCTCTCTGTACTTCTGCGTCAGACTCAAAATGCCGACCTTTTAACGCCTTTTTCAGTGGTCCAAAAATATGGAAATCGCAAGGCGATAGATCCGGGCTTTAGGGCGGATGCTCTAAAACTCTCCATTTCTTTCGTTGAAGATTTTGTTTTACCACATTAGCAACATGAGGCCTAGCATTGTTTTGCAGGAAAATGACCCCAAGCGTAAGTTTTCCTGGACGTTTTGTTACGGGCCAAACGAGTTTTTCCGTCGACCCGTAACCGAATTAGTGGAAAAGGCCTGCACCTTAGCTCAGAGGAGTAGAGGGAGTTCACGGAAATCGCTTACAGGAGGAAATCTTCCTAGTTGTGTACAGAGTGGGTCAAAAGTAGTGGGCGCCACCTTCCAAATACAGCTGATTGTAGGTCCTCGTGGAAGGCCGAGAGGCCAGCAGCTTACGGGAATCGGACTCACCTTTATTGTGCCTCTCTCCTGTTTATAAAGCTTGCAAAATTCGTACACACACAAATACAGAATGCACAATAATAAAAGAGGCAGTAAATCTTAACACACACATAATTAGATTATTGGACATGATAAAAGTACAAAAGAATATAGCAAAGGGGTGATTTTAATAACTCTATATTACAAATATAGTTACTTTGAGTCCTCAAACCGAGGGGCTCGCCGTCGTTGGCGCACGTAATTTGTCTAAACAACTACGTGGCCAAGGGCGTCGGAGCTTACACGAATAACACAATATATGTATAATTAATCTTTATATTTGTTAATACAAAAAAAACTGTTGGCGACTGAAGGTCGCTTCTTGTTACAAACAAAAACAAAGGTTCAATCACTTCGAATTTTGCAAGTTTAGGCGTAAAAGAGGTGTTTTTCTTTGTTTCGCCACACAAAAAAAACTTAGTTCTTTACCTTGAATCTTGATGAAGGCAGACACAATTCTGGGGGCTGCTTTCCAGATGCAGGTACAGTCTGGGGTAGTTTCAGGTCCGAAAAGAAGAAAGGCAGCCGACTTCAGAAAATTTTGGGACGAAATCTTTGTTGGGACGCCCCTGGGAATTAGATTATTTTCAACATTGAGGGCGGCGGGAATTTCAGACGATTGCAACACACACCTTCACGGGTTTAATACGCTTATATCCGATCTGAGATCGAAGGTACAATTGCACTCAATTGTCCGTACACAAGGCTTTACACTGCTAATTTTTTATTTAGATCCGACTTCGTCGAGGTAATAATTGCCTACAGCAATCTACGATACGATAGAATTCAATATAGCAGGAACCGCGAATATCCCGATTTTTTTCAAACGTCCGTCTAGGGCTGCAGACAAAATTCCCAGCCTAATTTGTTCTAGAACAAAGTTGACACGTGCGACTTCCGAGAAAAATTAGGGAAGCGATATTTGAAAGCTAGCACTGCTTAAGAAAGGAATTCCTGGAATTGTTTTTGAACGGCAAATCCAGCCTACAAAGGGAAACTCGATATTGGCCTTGTCATAAATCAATCTTTAAAAACAAAAAAGTGAAAATTGTAATCAACATAAAAATGGCAATTAAAATAACGTTTTTAATTCCTATTAAGCGGCAATTAGAGCATGACTCTAATCTCGACAGAGTGGCACAATTTCAAATAAATATAACAGTTTCCGTCTTATTGCTTGATGAAACTTGTTCAAAGTTTCGTTGTACAGATTCGCATCGACATTTACTCCAGGTTCCTTAAACTCTATCAACCAGGGTTCTACATGGTCTAACAAAATGTCCTTGTCTGCAGAAGGTTGTGCTTTAAACTTCTTCGGTGGTGGTGAATTTGAATGTTTCCACTGCATCGACGATAGCTTACTGGATGGCTCGCAGTAATTGCACCAAGTTTCGTCACCAGCAACTATTGACAGAAGAAAATCATCACCGTTTTGCCTATAGTCTGTGAGGTGTTGCAGAGACAAGCCCATTCGCAAGCATTTTTTCAAGAGACTAGGAATCCATTGCGAACAAACTTTGCTGTAACCCAGATTACGAACAATACTATGGACATATCCTACACTCGCACCAACAATTTCTGAAATTTCTCTAATTGAAATTGAACGATTTTCTCTAGTAAGGCCTTCCGCACATGCCATATTGTTTCTTGTGAATGCCGTGCACCTGGTCGCGGCTCATCCATAGTCCCCTCTTTTCCATTATTACATTTTTGGCACCATTCCTTCACAGTTGGGTACGCAATACATGCATTTCCATACACTGCTTGCATTCGCGTATGAATCTGCAATGGCTGCACACCCTCAGCGCATAAAAATTGTAGAACTGCACGCTGGTCAAACTTGGACGGATTTTCAACAACAAACGCAATTTCAAACTCGAAATTTTAAAAGTCGGAATCAAATTCAAACGCCAACACTACTAACATTAACAAACGTCATTTGAATTATTGCATTTGTATTCAAGGCTAAGTTGATCAAAGATGGGTTTCAGTTGAACAAACCTCGTATATTCATATTGATATCACTTAAGCCTCAACTTGCGAAATTAGAATTCGTCTTGAAAACTACTTAATGTATTAAATTTCTGTGTTAATACAGAAAATCACTAAAATCCAACCGCCAACGTTAAAAGTTTTTGAACTCAAAGGAAAAATTGATAAACGGTACTCTTTGAGTTATCTGCAGTTAATAAATTTGCTGTTTTATTAGCTGATAAGTATGCATCCATACCGGAACTCGATGCTGCGTGTAAATGCCAGCAGTTAAACTCCAATAAATTAAGAAGCCATAACATTAAGCAACCGTTTGTGAACTGCTCAAATGAGGCATAATAAAACCTTCCTTAATACGGTTTTGTTTTAATATCCCCAATTCTTTATAAAACAATTTTTCCGGTTTGCGCCAGTGTATGTCAAATCTGTCTACGCTTTTAGGTGTAAAATATGCAACATAAATATTTTAGCCGATGTAATTAGACTTAACCTTTGTAACTATTGAGTGTCATATACGGTAACATCTATTAATAATTGCTTTCCTAAAACATAACCATTTCATGAGCTACCTATTATTAGTAAATTTATCAACCTCTTACTTGCATTTGTACCTGCAATTATCTACGTATACATTTTGTTTGTTCACGTTTCAAAGTGCAGTATGATGTCTGACGATACTAGATTCTTGCAAAAGTAATGTTTCGTACAATGTTTGGAAAATTTGAGTATGCGTAAAGTACGACAATTCTTGAATCTTGGAAAAACTATTTTACAAACCACAAATAATTTTTGGGAAATTAAAACTTAAAAAATACGTAACTATTTTGAGCATCATAAAATCTCGGAAAATCAATTGGGAAACGGGATCTTTAAAAAAGACGTCCGGCAGCTACACAATCGGAAAAACCATGTTACGATTTTGAAGAAATCTTTGCGAAACTGAAAACCTTGTGAAAGTATATGCTGGTGTCCAACAATTTTAGATTTATACAAAAGGATTTTACTTTAAACAATGTTAAACATAAGTATGTGATGATGATGATTCTAGAATTTCGGATGGGAATTGGGAAATTTGATATATAAAAAACGTACTAATGACATACATTCGTTAAGAAATATTTACAAAATTTGAAACTTTAAAAGTATATAATTGTAAGAAAACTTTTACGATTTTGAAGAAACGTTGGAAATTGGGAATTTAAAAGAAAATTTAGTTCTACCAGACTGACTGAATTCGCTATTCCGTTAATTTTGTTTTAACGTGGGAACTAATTATGTCATTATAACTTTGCTTTACCTAAAATATTTTCCTCTAGATACAATTTTAAATTATGAGTTATCAACATCTAAACTTACGTTTATTATTATATTTTTGGTACTGAAGGCACCAACTTTCTATGGTTTTGAAATGCCGCCAAAGTTCTATTTTATGCTGATAAAATAAAGATTATGAAGCATAATAAAATAAAACTCTTAAATTATGATTATTTTGAAAGTAGGCACAATGAATGTCTAGGCGGTCGTGATGTAGTGTTTATTATGTAGTTTTAGAATATTTACGCGTTTCCTTATGTGCAGCTAGCTTGGCGGGCGGCCTGAACAAACAGCCGAATCGTTTGCATTAAGAAATATGACCTTCTACAGAATTTGCCAAAAGTTGTAACTTACAACTAGGTATGAGGTTTCCCTTGATTCAAGAATACGCAGAACATAATAGTTTTAGGTTATTTGCCCCTACCTGTTGCTCGCCGCCATTTGCTCGCCACCGATCTTGGTCGCAGTATTAAGTATAACTGCATTTTATTTTGAAAATAACTTAGCACATCTTTATAATTGTATTGTATTGTATTTGAAGGAGCGATATCTAGGTTATTTGCTCCTACCACTTGCTCGCTTCCATTTGCTCCCTGGGGGCGATCCTCGCGAAGACAGTTACTCGTCATCCGCTTGCTCGATAGCCATCTTGCTCACAGTATTAAGGATAACTGCATCAATGCAGATTAATAAGTGTCTTCTTTTGTAGAGCACTTTCTTTTGTAAAATAACTTAGCACATCTTTATAATTGTATTGTATTTTATTTGAAAAAGCGAGATCTAGGTTAATTGCTCCTATCACTTGCTCGCCGCCATTTGCACGCCAGCGATTACTCGCTGAGAGCGATCCTCGCGAAGACTGTTACTCGCCATCCACTTGCTCGACAGCCATCTTGCTCACAGTCCTAAGGACAACTGCATCAATGCAGATTAATAAGTGTATTTTTTTGTTAAGCACCTTCTTTTGTAAAATAATTCAGCATATCTTTATAATTGTATTGTATTTGAAAAAGCGAGATCTAAGTTAATTGCTCCTATCACTTGCTCGCCGCCTTTTGCTCGCCACCGATTGCTCGCTGGGAGCGATCCTCGCGAATACAGTTAGTCGTCGTATGTTTGAACGACAGCCATCTTGCTCGCAGTATTAAGTATAACTGCATCAATGCAGATGAATAAGTTTCTTTTTTTATTAAGCACTTTCTTTTGTAAAATAACTTAACGCATCTTTATAATTGTATAGTATTGTATTTAAAAGAGCGAGATCCAGATTATTTGCTCCTACCACTTGTTCGCTACCATTTGCTCGCCATCGATTGCTCGCTGGGAGCGATGCTTGCGTGGACAGTTACTCACCATGCGTTTGCTCGACAGCCATCTTGCTCGCAGTATTTAGCATAACTGTATATATATATATATAGGGAGAGTCTTAATTTCTTAAAAAAATAGATTTTGAGATTTTAAGGAAATATTTGTTTATAAACCAAGAATCCAAAAATCTTGTTTTACAAAATGTTTATTTATGTATATGTGAGTATGTAGCCGTGGATCTCGCGAAAACAGCAGTCTGATTTGAAATCTAGTGGTTTATTAAAATTTAATAAAGTTCAGTCAAGTATACCCAATAAACAACTACAAGATTTATGGAAAATTAAAATATATATATAACTTAAAAATCAGACAAACTTCTAGTTAATTTGATTAGGAACAAAGCAATAAATATTAACCTCAATTATTTCAAATAAAACAACAGCCAACCCTGCGTTGACTGGCAATCAATATTCTTTGTGGAGCATCTGTCTCGCAAGCAATCAGCTTGGCGAGCATAGAGACCCAGGAGCAAACGATAGACGAGCAAATGGTGGCGAGCAAGTGGGCCAGCACCAAGTTCAAAAATTTCTAGAAGACTCCACTGACGAACAGCGGTGCTGAATAAAAAAACTTTTATTGTTTATAGGACTCAATTGCATGTAAAACTACCTCGCTATTATGATGTAAAGCCTCCATATTGTGATGTTTTTCTTTCAAGCTTTTATGATATTACTCAGGTATTCAGGTAAATAGATTTTGCGATTTTAAGGAAATAATTGTGTATAAACCAAGAATCCAAAAATCTTGTTTTTACAAAATGTTTATTTATGCGTATGTGAGTATGTTGCCGTGGATCTCGCGGAAGCAGCAGTCTGATTTTTAAATCTAGTGGTTTATTAAAATTTAATAAAGTTCAATCAAGTATAGCCAATAAGCAACTATAAATATTAACCTTAATTAATTCAAATAAATCAAGAGCCAACCTTGCGTTGACTATCAGTCAATATTCTTTGTCGAGCATCTGTCTCGCGAGCAATTGGTTTGGCGAGCATAGAGGCCCGCGAACAAACGACAAATGATGAAATGATGGGGAGCAAGTCGACAAGCACCAAGTACATGACTTCTTCAAAATTTTTTAGAAGACTCCACTAACGAACAGCTGTGATTAACACAAACAGTTTTGTTGTTTATAGGTCCTTCTATAGTTGTACTGGGTTTTAACAAAAATTCAAAGACCAAACTTGAAGAATTAATTTTTAATTTCATATGTGAGTTTTCCTATTTCTACAGTTGGCTTTAATCTCAATAATTTAGTATCTGTTAAAATACTATCGCGATTGGGGGATCAGTATTTTAATAAACGGGTTGAATTCAAAATTTTTACAAATTTTAGTTGTTTATTTATAAAGCTAGAGAGTGCGAAAAATCATGGTATGAATGTATGAATTAAACCATTCTAGGAGACTTTTTGCTCAGATTTTGAAAATTTGCTTAAAAAAGATACGAAAAATAATTGAGGGACTGTTGGGATCGAGCAACTTCAGTTGTACTGAGTTATTCCTAATTTAATTGCAATCTACTGAAGAGTTATTGCATACACACACATACGTAAAGATGTACGTTTTTAATACAAGATTTTTTAGTTCCCATATATCCAAAACCCAAATCTTAATATCAAAAGTTTAGTGATTTTGTGTATATAATGATTTTGACCTTCAGACTCAATGCATCTAAAAATACCTCCAAATTATGATGTAAAGCCTCCATATTGTGATGTTTTTCTTTCAAACTTTTACGATATTACTCACGTAGACAGGTAAAATTTTCAGCGGATTATGAAACACTATCTCTTATTTGTGTTTTCCAAGAATGTTTTATCTTCTTAGTCAAAGCATAAATTTAAATTTGTAAGAGGATTATAAAATGTTCACAAATTTCATGGTTGTTTTACCTTTGTATAGCTAATGGACAAGATTCTTATGATTCCATAGGATAATCTTTGGTTTTCACATCTTTTAATGTGTAATAGTTGCTGTCTTAACAAATGGAAAAGCGAAAATGTTTGATAACTATTGAAGACAAGTTAAAGGCGTTGGAAGATGTCGATAAATGTGTTAAACAAAAAGATGTCGCCGCCAAATTTGGTATTACTGCCAACAATGTGTCTGTAATCGTAAAATACAGCGAAAAGGTATTAAAATTAGGAACTTGATTCGGGTTGAAAACAAATTAGGTTGTGTGTTATTCAGTTTTATAATGTAAATATCACTTAAAATGTTGCCGAGTATCAAAGATATGAAATTAATTTCGTATTTAAACATGAATTCTATATAGTAATTTTTGTTGGTTCTTCACTATATAGGAATTCTACTGTAATTAGAAATGTTGATGTTTCAGCTTCAAATATTACAAAATTTTTTTAATGAAAGTTCACCACGAAAGAGCAATAGTTTTTTTGGACAAATAAAAATAATAAAAAAGAATAAAAATATTCTCAATGACTTGTTTAGTATTTTTAATAGTTTTACGTTTTTTACAGAAATTCGCCAATTTATCACACTTTTCCTGTTACGCTCATAAAGAATGAAAATTTGTTGGCACTGAACCAAGTTCGCTATAGGCGTCATTCTGTGAAATTAATTGCTGAAAATATGACAAATTATTGTCTCGCTACTGGACAAATTGATAATTGTTAACAGTTAAGTATAAAAACGAATACAAGATTCTCCGATAAAACAATGTCAACGTCCTTTCTGCGTCCCCTGAAATTTAGCGTGATGTGGTACCGCCCTTGCTGCTACTATGTTTTGCGAAAGTTCATGCCCTATGACTTTAGATTAGCAGAAGTGCATGCCTATTTATTCGTATAGAAACGGAATGGAACTTCCGCGATTTACAATCATGTTATTATAAGCAGCTCACGAGTAATAAGAATACGTACGTAGTGACGTAATTTCTCAGGGTAAATCCGTAGAGCATTCATATTTATTATTGCTTAATACCTTGCAAACTTACGCGGGCAGTTTGATTACGTTCGCAAATCTGTTGTAGGTACGCGACTGTTGGCACGTAGCTTTGCCTTTTCCGATTCAAATGCTCTCGTAACCTTCCAATTACCGATTAACGATTCTAATTATCATACTCAAGCGCTCCAGCCCAGTACAACAAAGCTAGGGATTCCTGCAGCTCGGAAATAGAATTGTTTGAAATTTAAATCCCGGCATTCTTTTGCAAGGATTTTTATATAATTTATGCGACTCTATATTTTCGCAAGTTATTTTCAGCGGTTCTTCCTGAATTCGTGTAACATTTGTAGTGTAGCTTGATTGCTTAAACACGTTAAATGTTTGATCTTTTCCGTCCATACTGCGTGTTCATTTTCGCTGTAATCCCTAAACGTACTCCTAATGTGCTTTAAATAACACCCTGGAGCTTCAATTACATAATTAAATGCCAGATATTCGGACAAAAAAATATGAATGAAACTATTATTCCGCGTTTTCTTTAAGTGCAACCAACAAATAATTTGTATTTAGCGATAAAAATCACAATAAAGATATATTTGTATGCAAAATTACATGCCGGTTCCAGCAGTACACAGCTACCGAAAACTAGATAAGAATAACCTATATACGTTATCAGTTCGTTGTCACTGAACTTGACAACAAAGATAAACAAACCTTTTTGAAAATAATCGTTTAGATATCATGTACATATTGAAATTACCTTAACGTGGGAATATACTTACGTTAATACCTTAATTTACATAATTAACAATTAAATTCTGGAAGCATTTACACCTATAACCTGATTTTAAAAGTTTGCAGAAGTAGACAGCAGGCTATGGCTAGAATATTAATAAACCCATATACAGTGACGTGAAACAGTTCTGCATCAGTTGCACAAATAAGATAAATTGCAGTTCAGACCCATTTTTTCAAATATTTTTCATTTCATCATTGCAAATATAATACACGTACCCTAACACAATACTAGTAATAATAATAGCCCAAATGTTGATCCGTCAAAAAACGGAAACAAAACAAAATTTATTCAAAAACAGAAAAATTGTACATTATATACAGTCCGGTCGTACAATGTCCTCCCCCCTTAACTTTTGGACGACTTGATATTTCCTCAGAAAATTTTGTGTGCTTTAATGGGAGGCTAAATACTACTTTTTAGTATATATTTAAATTTTATAACTTTCAAGATGGCGGTTAGGCGCCATTTAGAAATATTTTTTTTAAATGGCAAAGGGGGTCGAGTGGCGCCTCATTTGAAAGGTCTCTTTGAGTAGAGTATATTTCTATATTTTGGAAAAATTTTATAGATTCAAAATCAAATGACAGACTTCCAAATTATCTGTTTCTGATATTAAGCAAAACGCTAAAAAAATGTAGGAGGCGAAACAACGGAAGTAAAACAATTGAAATAATTAGTCTTTCTGTTCTGTCACTTTAATTCAGTTATTGTTTTCGTTCGCGTTTGAATACTGAGTGTTAAAACCCGTGATACTAACAATAATTATGGCGAATGTTCGAACTTCGCAGGAAAAAACGGAAGCAGTTTTTATTTTTGCTGAAGCCAATCGAAACTTTCACGAAGCCGAAAGAATATTTAATGAACTTTTCCCGACCGTCTTATTTCGAGAGCGTAATCAAGAGAACTTGTGCAAAAATTTATTAACACTGGAAGTGTGCAAAACAGGAAAAACCCTGGACGACCCGCAATTTCAGAAGACAAACAAATTCAGATAGTCGGTGAAATGGTAGTACATTCTCAGCAGTCAACTTCAGATCTAGCTGCTATATGTGATGTGTCGGCGACCACTGTCAACAAGTTTTAAAAACGGCATAAGTTCCATCCATACAAAATGAAGATTTTACACCAGTTGATTGAAGATGATCCGGATAGGCGCATTGAATTTTGTGAGGTTATGACCCAAACCATTGCAAGAAACCCATCTTATCTGTTTTAGTGACGAATGTACATTTTTTAAATGGGTTTGTTAACAGACAAAGTGTAAGATATTGGTGTGATGAAAATCCCCATGTTTTCCGGGAAGATCACACGCAATTTCAGCAAAAATTGAATGTGTGGATAGGAATACTTGGCGACCATATCCTAGGTCCCTTATTTATCGACGGAAACCTTAGTGGGGAATTGTACTTGAACATGCTGGAAAACCTTATTCATCCGTTAATAATTGAGATTGCTGAAAATAATCCAAACAAATTTTTCATAGATATCATATTCCAGCAAGATGGCGTTCCTCCGCATTTTAGCAGACAAGTTCGCAATTATCTCGATGCAACGTATCCTCGACGATGGATAGGTCGTCGTGGTCCAACAGAATGGCCTCCGCGATCCCCTGACCTGACTCCGTTGGACTTTTTTGTGGGGGTATCTTAAATCGAAAGCTTTTCAAACAGAACCCGATTCCCTTTTGGATTTACGGCGTAAAATAACAGAGGCTTGCGCAAGTAGCGGAGTACAAACTTTACAGAAAGTATGAGAAGACATATTAAATAGGTTCTATTGCCAAGAAATTCAAGGAGCACACTTTGAACATTTATTAAAATAGTATTACTATTCAGTTCCTGTTGTATAAAATAAGTTTTGTTGTGTTTTAGAATCTTCTTCTTCTTCTTTATTCTTCAATGGCGAACATTTCGAAAGCATACCTTTTTTGCTTTAATTCTTAGTTTTTTCTGGATGAATATTTTTATATGAAACTCAAGGATCAGATGCAGAATTAAAACCCCACCCCCATTACCATTTACAAAAAAAAATTTAAGATAGCACCTAGCCGCTATTTTGAAAATTATAAAATTTAAATATGGGCTGAAAAGTAATATTTAGCCTCCATTAAAGCACACAAAATTTTCTGAAGAATCATCAAGTCGTTCACAAGTTAGTAGGGGGTGGACATTTTACGACCGCACTGTATAATAATGTAGTCTACACCTAAATATTTATTACAATACGCACTAATTAGTTTAAAACTATTTTAGTATTTAATAGGCCATCCTTTGTTTTTAATGACTAATTCACAACTTTTTGCCATAGAATTTTTTGTAATTTTGTAATTCTTCCTTCGTAATGCAGCGATACCAGACATCAATTCGGGTTTCGATTAATTCCACTGTTTTGTGGGCTTTTTCTTAAAAATAATGTTAAAAATCCTCTGCCATAAGTTTTCTATAGGATTTAGGTCCTGGGATTGTGCTGGCCAGTCTATTCTTTTAACTTTATTGGTCGATATCCAAGATTGAACAACCTTTGCTTTGTGGTGACATCCAAGATTGAACAATCTTTGCTCTGTGGCAAGGAGCATTATCATCTTGAAAGATAAAACTTTTGTTAGGAAATAAACTCTTTTCCACTAGGCAGCATCTTCTCCTGTAGAACATCAATGTAGTTGGTTGTATTCATCATGCTAGATACAAGATGCAGTCTACCAATACCTTCAGCAGACATGCAGCCCCATATCGTGACAGAGGTTGGCAGAACACACTGTCGTGAAAATAGCTCTTCAGGAAATCTTCTAACATATGTGTTTCCTGTATGATTGTTAACGTTGAAGGTAGATTCATCACTAAGTAATACCTATTGCGTATGCGGGTGACCATGCAATGAACTGTTTCTCGAGGTGTTGGAACAAACCTTAAATAACCTCAAAGTGGAAATTCTGTTGCATTAAACTGTTGTAAATTGTTTTATTGTGTATCAACAGAAAAACTACAGACTCTTAAAAAATACCGTTTTAGCCAGAAATTTACAGAACTTGTTATAATTTCAACATACAATACCTACCGTCTGATGTTCGGGCTGCAGATCGAATCTGATTACGAATATTCGTTCAGGCCGAATACCATTTCATTGTTAATGAAATGAGACAGGTAATTTATTTTCATTAATCTGATAGTTTGTTAGAAGCAGAACTTATTTAACTAACCTTCGAAATTAACAGCTATATGCAGTTGGACAGATATGGACGGTGGTTTTAGTAGCAACATTTATACACGTCCCTTACCGACACAATATTTATCACATCTGCTTACGGTGGTGTAAAAAGTTGTTATTATATATAATAATGTAGTCTACACCTAAACGTTTATTACAATACACATGTTTAATTGTTGGCAGAACACACTGTCGTGAAAATCGTTCTTCAAGAAATCGTCTAACATATGTGTTTCTAGCACGATTGTTAATGTTAAAGGTAGATTAATCACTAAATAATACCTCCTGCCATTGTTGTGGGGCCCAATGGCGATGATCCTTTGCCCATCTCAAACAGTGGAGCCTCTGTTTTTCTGTTAAGAGGAGTTTCTTCCGGGCCTTGCAACCCTAAGTCCAGATTTAAGAAGTCTCCGTCTTACAGTAGAAGTGCATACACTTACACCAGTAGCTTCGGACCTTATTTTGGTTAAATCTGTCTACAGTTAAAATATCTACACTGACTTTTTGCTCTGATGTAAGCACGTATCCCCTAAAAATGTCAGCTCTGCACCAACTAGATGCTTAGAGTCCGCTCCAATTGATAAGGCGCAAGCAAAGGATGCACAATGGTAAAAAGTTGGCGTTGTAATTTGTATTTTACTTGTCAGATACAGTGGTGTGAAAACGTTCTGCATCAGTTGCACAAATAAGATAAACTGCAGTTTAAACCCATTTTTTTTCAAATATGTAGTTTCATTTCATAATTGCAAATATAATACAGGTACTTAAACACAATACTAGTAATAATAATAGACCAAATGTTGATCCATAACAAAACGCAAACAATTCGATGTATAAAATTTATTCGAAAACAGTAAAATTGTACATTATATATAATAATGTAGTCTACACACAACAATACAAACTATTTAATTTTAAACTATTTTAGTACTTAATAGCCAATCCTTTGTTTTTAATAACTAATTCACACCTTCTTGGCATAGAATTCACAAGTTTTTGTAATTCTTCCTTCGTAAGGACTCGATTAATTCTATTATTTTTGTGGGCTTTTTCTTGAAATAATGTTAGAAACCTCTGCCATAAGTTTTCTATAGGATTTAGGTCCAGAGATTGTGCTGACCAGTCTATTCTTTTAATTTTATTGGTCGATATTCAATATTGAACAACCGTTGCTCTGTGGCAAGGAGCATTATCATCTTGAAAGATAAAGATTTTGTTAGGAAATAACCCTTTTCCACTAGGCAGCATCTTCTCCTGTAGGACATCAATGTATTTGGTTGCATTCATCATGCCAGATACAACATCCAGTCTACCAACACCTTCAGTAGACATGCAACCCCATATTATGACAGAGGTTGGATGTTTAATTGTTGGCAGAACACACTGTCGTGAAAATTCTTCTCCAGGAAATCTTCTACCGCATGTGTTTCCAGCATGATTGTTAATGTTAGAGGTTGTTTCATCACTAAATAATACTTTCTGCCATTGTTCTGGGGCCCAATGGCGATGATTCTTTGGATAAGTCTTTGGTTTTCTGGTAGGAGGGTTTTCTTTCTAAGTCCAGATTTGGAAAGTCTCCGTCTTACAGTAGAAGTGTATACACTTACACCAGTAGGCACCATATCCTGATTAAATCTGTCGAATGCAGACTTCTGTCTGATGTTTTTTTTGTACGACCACTGCGGGGTTTACCTTAAATTTTTCCCGCCTCAGAATACTTTTTGATCGCCCTAATTGCACTACACTTTCCTAGCTATTTCACGACTGGAAGCGCATTGTTTATGATGAAAAATTATTTCATCTCGATAATTTGAACGGTTTCCTTTTGGATGGTATTTTGCCACTGTTAAGGACATGCAAAATGCAACTGAATAATCCATAGTACCTGCAGGTATATATTCATAACATAATAAGTATTTCTCTTAATTAGGCTTATAAGTTTCATGTTAAATGCATTTTAATGATCTAGTTAGAAACTGATTATCGATTTTAGAAAAGAACTTACCTTAATTGTTTTCTATGGAGTTCTAAGTACCTAATAATGATATAAATTGTTGACATAGTTATTAAAATAAAATATTGAAAAGTGAATTTTGGAAACTATGTCAAAACGTAGCTAAACTTCAAAAAATAATTATTTTTCTGGGTGAAGGAGAACTTCTTCACACCACTGAATGTAAGAGTGGGTCCGCAGATTCCGTGGGTATTATACTTATACATTTTATTAGACGTTTGTCTCAAGTTACACAATTATCGGAAAACCGAGTAAAGTTTAAAAGCCTATGTAATCAAATATCTTAAAAATTCATCCCGTCCTGTTAAATCTATTCATTCTTACATTAGTGTAATGTACTGCATTTGAAGAAATGTTATCTTACATTCTATTGGTAAAAGCACCGATGAACCTGCATTCCGATCGCACATTAAACTGGTATCCATTAATTTAACTAAAAACCCTATATCAGATTTTATATCGAAATTAATTGACGTTTTATCGCTAGTAAACAACGACAATTATCACATCGATTCGTCTTCGAGTGCGACTAATTATTATGCCGGCGTTACAACCATTAATGAGAAAAACCGAGCGGTGGCAATACGCGTGGCTACGTGATTATTATTAAAGACAGTAACGAGCAAAGCCTATAATCAGACAGGTAATCTTGCACACGCACGTTGTAGGTACCACAACACTGCCGTGGTTTTCCAAAGATTCCACCACAACCGCTGCGGATGGGCTTCGCAAAATTGGCACCTTTGGATAATCAAATACAGACGTGTTTGGTTTAATAAGTTGCTCCCAAAGCTTTGTTCCCTATCGACGAACGTGCAAACAAAAATGCTAATGCAATCATGATTAAGTAATAGCGTTCATTGAAAGTCAGGTCAAAAGTCTTGTAAGACTAACTATAAATAGCTTGGACGTTACTTCTTATGGGTCATTTTCAATATTTTTTCCAAAATTATAATCAACTCATCCTTGAGATTTTTTCCTTTCCGAGGCCGTAGCGGTGGCGGCTAAAACAGAAACATGCTTATTTTCATATCAGTCAAAAACCGTATTTTTGTTAATTCCAGGCGCGGATACAGGGGAGGGGTTAATAGGGGTAATTACCCCCTTGAGCCCTGAGATTTTAGATTTTTTATCTAAACAAAACATTAAGGATCACATAAGTAAAGATAATCAGTACCTAGGTACTATTTTTGTAGGGGCCTCGGTGGAGTAGTGCGGGAACGCGTCGCCACTCGAGGTCACAGTGAAATGTAGTCGCTCCGCTGGGGCGTTCGAATCCCAGCTGGGGCGACTTCATTGATGAATTCATCATGAATGTTTAGTATGTAAGGGACGCCCGCACCCCTCTGAAGTAATGCGAAAGCGGTTCCGGAGGGGGGGCGGTGGTATAAATGAATGAGAAAAAAAGGTACTATTTTTGTGAAACAAAATATATATTATTAAATTTCATTAAATATAATTACTTTACACATCTCCCCCCTCCCCCCCCCC
>JABXWE010020076.1:0-20778 GCA_014611495.1 Limonius californicus | reverse complement strand
GTATGAATCGATTTATAAGAGTTTGCAATCCTGAACCACATATATGGCTCAGGTTTGTCTGGCTGGTTCAGGATGGATTGCTCGGAAACATACATTTGGTTCAAGATGGTACTAAAGCGCTATATATATATATATATATATATATATATACATATATTTTATAATGTTTTTACCAACCTTTTCACTTATTGGTCAGATTTCATCTACTTTTCATACACAACTGCACATTTTCCTTGACTGGAAATTACGTTTGGAGAGTTTACTTCTTAAAACAATTACTTAAGTTTCCCAAAATTGCATAAGAAACAAATATCTTATTTTAACTTATTTTTAACATTTTAGTAAATTGAGGTAAAAGTACTTTGACGTATCTCCGCAACACTACCGAATGAAAGAAAACTTTACTAGGTGGTTAGGGGTTAAATAACCTCAGCTATACGTGGTTAAAGTTTTTCGAACATACATTGAATCATTCTGTATAATACTAATTGAACCGGTTGGCAACGGCCTACGCTTCATTTTAAAGATAATTAAGGTGTATCAAGATGTTAAATACCCGTATGTCCTAAAATGCGCAAAAATATGGGTGTCAGCAGTCATAAGATAAATGCAGTAAGTGCAACGTTTACCGGATTATTAAAATTATGGATATAGTAAGCTTCGCAATGGACAAAGTACAGCGAATAGACGTCTAAATAAAGGCTTAGAAAGTTTGGTTTTCAGTATCCAACTTGAAGATATACTCATGCATCGATTATTTATAAATAGTCCTGGTTGTTAGTGTATTAATAAACCAATAATAAAAAAGGAAAATTATGAGGTGAATGTAAAATTTTCACATCCTCCAATATTAAAATTTCAATGGTAATCTTAAGATTACTTTATTCTCTAAATTTCGAGTTGGGATTACTAATTTTCCGATATAATAACTTAATATTAAATACAAAATTAAATTATTTTGGCGAAGTGCGTTTGATTTCAAAAATTCTCCTTGGAAAAATTCGCAATATGAATTGTATTTTAGTATTTTTTTCCTCTAAGTTTGTAACGACGTATGCAATGTATTAGTTAATATTCAATAAACACATTACATTAATAGATAGGTTTTTGCCATATTAATTCCAAATTTAATTCAATAATTTTCAATAATTTGAATAATTATTGTTAGTTAATATGAAAAAAAAGTGTGGTTATAGGTCACTTGGTAGAGCGCTCGTTTTCTGAATAAAACGTCGATTCTGGCTTAGATTCGAAACCTAAGCATTACTATGCAGATTTATAAAAATCTTGTCTGCAACCCACCCAACACAATTTTCCAATCCGGCTTGCAACCGTGGGCATTTAATGTTAAAAACCTTGTCTAGAATTTCTGTCGTGCGGATTCGACGTTAAATTGCAGTTCGCCCGTGTTTCTACCTTAGCGCTGAGGAGAAGAGGCCGATGTCCAGCAGTTGGACGAAAAGGCTATCAATGATAATGATGCATATGATAAACATTAGCGTGATTCATCTTCTATTTAATTGCAGCAACATGTGCTACGGAAGTTGGCTCTATGCTATGCCCTATATATACGAGGTCGGACAAATATGAAACGGGATTGACACTACTGCGGACGCTATAAGAAACTGACTGTTTCCAACTCATATCCAAATTGTAGCTGGAACTTTCGTCTGCACATAGCTAAAACGGCATCCTGTCAGAACTTGCGTGGTAGGCTGTGCATGCGAATGAACAAGTTAGTGCAGCTGTCACATGTGACACAAGTCAAACATGGAGCAGAGAGCGTACATTCAGTTTTGTTTCAAATTGGGGAAAACGGCCACGGAGACATGTTGAAAACTGTGTACGGCGATGAGGCCATGTCCCGTACTTGCGTTTTCGAGTGGTTTGCCAGATTTCGTAATGGTCGGCAGGACCTTTACGATGATCAGAAGCCGGGTCGTCCGATCACAACGAGAAACCGCGCAACAATCGAAAAAGTCCGACAAATTGTGGCGGCTGATCGGCGACTGACACTGAGAATAATGGAGGATGAGCTGAATATTATCCGTGAAACCATTAGAACCATTTTGGAGAAGGATTGAAGAAAAGGAAGGTCTGTACCAAACTTGTCCCGCACAATTTGACCGCTGAGTAAAAAGCGCATCGTGTGAACATCTCCCGCGACTTCATTCCAACAGCCAACAGTGACCCAAATTTTCTAGATTCAATTGTTACTGGTGACTAGTCGTGGTGCTTCTAGTACGATCCAGAAAGCAAGAGGCAGAGCATGGAATGGCGATCGAAGACGTCTCCCAGGCCAAAGAAATTCCGTCCGCATCATTCACAAAGAATTTGTGCCACCGGGTGTCACCGTCACTAGCCTGTGCTACAAGGGTGTCATGACGCGTGTACTAAAACGCATTCGACGTGTGCGACCGCATTTGGCAACCTCCGTCCCAGTCTTAGAACATCCTCCCTATTCGCCGAATCTGTCTCCAGCGGACTTCATGCTGTTTCCTCAGCTGAAATTGACCCTAAGGGAAGGCGCTTTGACAACGTGGAAGACATTGAAAGGAATGTTACCGCAGAACTAAACGCACTTCCTCGCGACAAGCAGGCTTTCCGCGACTTGTATCGTCGATGTCAACGGTGCGTAGAAGTCGAGGGAGATTATTTGGAAGGACGCTAGAGGTATTTTCACCTATGGCTACTTCACATGCTTTGTATTTGATCAATCCCGTTATATCTTTGTCCGACCTCGTATAGAGACATAAATATATAATGTATACAGGGTCGCTAAAATGTATGGAAACGGTCAAATACCTTGGAAACGGTTTATCGGAATTCCTTAAGATTTGGCACAAGACTATAAGCAGTTAAGTTCTACTACCTGTAATTTTTACAACTTTATATTATCATTTGTTTTTGAGATTCAAAGCTAACTTGATTTTTTTAGGTAGCACTAGAGGTCCAATTTTTGAAACTACCATTTTTTTCTGAATTCAGTAATGTAGTACATGTGTATTTCATCATTTAAATAAACTTCAAAAAAAGTAATACACTCAGCAAAAACAGGTCTTAGTTACCTTTGATAATGTTGTCAGGAGGCTGTCATTATTAGCTCTTTGTAGTCGCTGTGAAATAATTATTGTTTAAAATGGTCCATTTAAGTGAAAACGAGAAGATCCAAATTTTAATGATGATTTTATATGATGACAGGAAAAGAAGCTGCGCTGAAGTGGTGGCTCTTTTAAATTAAATTCATCCTGAGCGAGGGCCGATCTCCAAATCAACGGTTTCAAAGACATTGCAGAGGTTTAATGAAACTGGGGGTGTTAATAATCGGCCAAAATCTGGACGGTTAAACAATGTTACAAATGACGAAAACTCTTTGAATGTTATGTTATAGAAAATCCAAAAACTTCTGTACAACAGTTGTACAACATTGAACCATAATATGAGTAGAGGACCAATTCAAAAAATACTGAAACGTGAAAAGTACCATCCCTACAAAATTCACTTGCTGCAAGAATTGAGCGAAGATGATTTTGACCGCAGGATTGAATTTTGTGAAATAATGATGCACAGGATAACACAGGACGGCAACTTCATTAACAGCGTGCTGTTTTCTGATGAATCTACTTTTTGTTTAAATGGGCATGTTAACCGCCATAACTGTAGATTTTGGTCAGACAGTAATCCGCATTGGATGGAGGAGGTTCAGCGCCCACAAAAAATTAATGTTTGGTGTGGCATCATTGGTCGGAATGTTGTAGGTCCCTTTTTCCTTAATGGCAATTTAACTTCTGAGCGATATCTGCAACTTTTGCAACAACAAGTTATACCCCAACTAAGACAAATATTCCCGAACTACGAAAATCCGAATCGGCCAGCTGACACCATATGGTTCCATCAAAACGGAGCACCACCCCATTTTGGACTTCAAGTACGGTAGTATTTAAATGAGACATTTCCTGGTAGATGGATAGGACGGAGAGGAACAATCGAATGGCCAACCAGGTTACCAGATTTAACTCCGCTCGACTTTTTTTGTGGGGTCATGTCAAAAATCGGGTTTATGTTAACAGATCAATGCATTTGGAAGAGTTGCATGAACAAATAAGGAATGAAATTGCAAGTATTTCACCAAATACATTGATTGATTCGTTGCAAAACTTCGTTCAACGTGTTTATTATTGCCAAGAAGTGAACGGAGAGCACTTTGAACACCTATTGTAATTTTTTCCGTTTTATTTAAAATTGTAAGTTTGTTTTATTGTATTTTCAAAACCCCAGATTTAATTCTTTTAATAAAGTATGCAACGTTTTTTTTGAAGTTTATTTAAAAGATAAAATAAGCATGTACTACATTACTAAATTCAGAAAAAAAGGTGGATTTAAAATGGTGGAATTGATCTCTAGTGCTACCTAACAAAAATCAAATTAGCCTGGGATCTCAAAAATAAATGATAATATAAAGTTGTAAAAATTACAGATAGTAGAACTTAACTGCTTATAGTCTTGTGCCAAATCTTAAAGAATTCCGATAAACCGTTTCCAAGAAATTTGACCGTTTCTATTCATTTTAGCGACCCTGTATATATATATATATATATATATATATGTATGTATATATTATATGAGATTCTATGAAGATATCAATTCGAATGCACTTACCGGATGGAAAAATTATTCTATTTATATATCCCATAAATTTTAAACAAACCAGCATTGTAAGGGGGTAAGATTAGTGAACATCAAGGGCTATAATGGTAAAGATTGAATAGTAACCTAAAAAAATTTACAACTTTCAAACTAGCTATCCTGATAAATTTTCACAAAAATTGATGTGACTTATCTAAACACATGTGTAAATAAACATGTATAAACAAACATTAAACATATATATAAACTTGCGTGCATAGAAAACGGCCCACTGTAAACTTTCGACTTTAACTACATTTTTTTTTGAAACTATTCATCAGATCAATAAAAACTATATGCTGTTTGAAAGACAATTTAATATGCTTTAATATGAGTTTGAATTTATTAAAATTTATTTTGGCTTCTTAGGCTTAACATAGTGAAATTAATACTTGAAACAAATTAACTTTTTTTTTATTACTAAAATAAGTATGGTTACTGACAACTATCTAAATTAACACTTAATTTTTAATAATGGGTATGACCCCCTCTTGCCCTAATAACATCTCTCATACGATTAGGCATAGATCTAATCAATTTCGCTATTGTTTCTTGTGGGATGTTAAGCCACTCTTCTTCTATTGCAACAATAAGCTCTAGGATCAAGGTTGGGGCACGAAGTCTAGCTCGAATTCTTTGTTTTAGCTCATCCCATAAATGTTCAATCGGGTTTAGGTCGGGACTGTATGCTGGCCACTTCATAACCCGAAAACCGACTTCTGTAATGTAATCTTGCACGATTCTTGCCGTGTGCGGCCTCGCATTGTCATGCATAAAAATAAAATTGTCTCCAATGTAGTCAACATAAGGTACCACATGAACTGCTAAAATATCCTCGATGTACCTCGCACCCGTTAAACCTCCTCTCCCGTGACCACGGTCGCCCCTACGGATGAATGCAGGGTCGGTTCGTGCTCCCATAGAAATTGTACCCCAGATCATGCAGGAACCACCTCCATAAGCAATTCGCTCTTCAATGCAGCATTCTGCAAATCAGTCTCCTGGTCTCCGGTACACTTTTCTTCTTCGGTCGCTACCATAGAGGCATATCCTTGTCTCATCTGAGAACAGAACAGAGCCCCACTGTTCCAATGTTCAATTCAGATGATCCCGTGCAAAATTCAGGCGTGCTTGACGATGAGCTGGGGTAAGTTTAGGACTAATTGCAGGTGTTTTAGGGGTCAGGTTACTTTCTTGCAGTCTTCGTCTTACTGTCCACTGACTAATAGCCACTCCTCGTATTTCACGGAGCTGTTGTTGCACTTGAATCGCATTAAGGCGACGATTTCTTAATGTTGTTGAAACAATAAAGCGGTCATCACGATCCGTTGTAAATCGCTTTCTGCCTGTTCCAGGTCGCCTATGAAAGGATCCAGTCTCCTCATAACGTTGGCATACTCTTCGAACCGTTGCGCGTGTCATATCCAGTTGTCGAGCAACAGCTCGCTGGCTAAGTCCATTTTCGATTAAAGCAATTACTTGGGCGGCTTTTTGCAGTGTAGTATGCATTAAACGAACACACTTGAATACTAATCAAATTATGAAAAACGAATAATGTGCAAATTTCAATTGCAAAGGCAATAATTTCAATCTTTCACAAGTTTGTTATTCTCGTTACAACCACCACATAAATACGTTTCATTTGTTTCCGGTTGCTACGCGTATAAACGATAAGCACTCTTGATAAATTTAAACTTATATTAAAGCATATTAATTTGTCTTTCAAACAGCATATATTTTCTTTTGATCTAATGAATAGTTTCTAAAAAAAATGTAGTTAAAGTCAAAAGTTTACAGTGGGCCGATTTCTATGCACGCAAGTTTATATACAAAATTTATAGAAAGCAAACAATAAATGAAAATGAATATTATTTGTGTAATAAACTTGAATATTAAAGTTTAACAAATAAAAATCTGAAGAAGGAAATTCGGTACCACATCAATATTGAGATAATAGGAATTTCAGAAACTAAATTGCTTACAGTGAATAGTAATTATTAGACATAGACTATGTAAGGTAAACTTACCTAAGAAAACCTCCGAGGATAAGTTCTTCACCAGTTCAACCATGAAAGTCTAATAGGAGTAGATATTATATGTATTTATTTGTTTCAAATATTATGATAGTAAGAGTTTTCCTCATTTCCTGTATTCTGTACACTTGAAGCACTTCAGTCTAATTGAACAAATTTTGACAACAGTATTTGAATTTTGAAAAATTAAATCGTCCTTTCTAGCTAGAACGATTCTGTAAATCCGAAGAACAATCAAATACCGAATGGCGTCTGATAAATTCAGTAAAAGGAATATGAATAAATTTCCGATGACTGTAATAATCGAAAACATCTATTCAGCGAAATTACCCTTGATACATGATCATCGCGAATAAGTCACAAGAAAATGAAAATGTGTTTATGGAAATACAATATTTATGTGTTTCGAACCGTCATGCCAGTTATTTCAAATTGATTTACCTTAAACTGAATTTTTACATATCTACTCGAGATCAGATATAACCCGAAATGTATTGCAGTCAATAAGTTCTTTCAGCATCTTTTTGTTTTTGCCGTGTATTGTTTGTAGAACACTCAGTCAATAATCTTTGTTAGTGACGTAACAAATTTGTACAAACGAAACAAATAGCAGCAAACACCACGCTGCAACATTCAATAGCTGGCTTTCTGTATGTGACATCCCTTATCCGGTGACACATGTTGGGACCTCGGTAAACATAGCGCATCTTCGCTTTGTATTTTTTGTAACGACATTCATGTTAACACTGGAACTGTCACGCTGATTCGGCGAGGTTCAAATACTTAGGGATTTATGGGGGTTGAGTTGGGGTGACTTGCATGCCATGGATCTGTTGTCATTTGAAAACCGCCATGATGCATTAAAGAGTGATGCTCAGCATTTGCAAATGCATTCACTGTCGGAAACACACGTAAAGGTCGGAGATAAGTATACTAAATTGAAGTTCATCCATGAATACCATCTGGGATTGCAATAAAAATAAATCCATTCATTACCAATGAATATAGTACTAATCTCCTGTCAGTAAGTAATATATTGCTTTTCCGAAATTCGGAAACGTCCCTAAACTAAAGACCATTAAATTAATCCTTTCCTATATGGGATGTATTATATATAAGAACATTTAGGAGGCAAACAATTGAAAATATTGAGAGAAAGCGTAAACCTTAATATAGAAGAGCATTTACCAATTGATTTTTGCCGGATAATGCATTTAGAACGAAATCCATAAATTAGCTTCGGATTCTGTATAATTATAATCTGGTAGTCTCCGATGAATCATCTGCATGGCCAAATATTATAAACGTTTATTTGAATATTTGAATAGTAGATCTTTATAGTTCCTTTTATACAAATATTTTACAGTGTAAATTTTTATATATTCTAAAGAAATTTTAGGAAATATAACAAACACGTTTACCGTTTAATGAGGGAGGCGAAGGATTAAGAAATATTGACTGAAAAAGTAATGAATTCATACATGTAATTAAGCGTCGTCTTGATTTAATTTACTTTCTAGACGTTGCAAAGCAGATAAAAGTATAAATTCAGTCAACGTCTAATTTATGCTAATCACATTAATATCTCAGAGAAACACAGTCAGAGTCTTTAAAGAAAAGTTCTTTCTTGTATACGAAATGGTAAACACCTTAAACTGTCCGTTAGCTATAAAATTTATAGCCAATTTCATTCAATAAAGTTGGGCCGGCTGTGTGAACTGTTGGACTAACAACTAGTATTTTATTCTGTAGATTTTGAAATTCTGTATTTTACAATATAATGTTGAATTCCTTTCGATAGAAGAATAACTGCATGAATTACAAATTTCTTGAGAAAGGGCTATTATATGTTAGTACATATTTAATATTTTTACCACGGTTTATTATTTTAATTAGCTACAGTTAACTACCGTTTCTAAGAATGTCAACATCAATACTTGAACTGGTAATTACTGATGATTGTTATTGGCTCAACACTTATATTCACTGAAGAATTTACTAGCTAATTGTTTTAATTATTACCCTAACAACAAACAGAATGTTAGTAGCTAAGCTGTACCTTAGAGTTACGCGGTTTATCTTAGAATTTCACTGATTTTCAGTTAATTAGTTGTTTGTGCCCTGATCAACGTTTTAGTATATAAATCGTAGCTGTATGAAATTACATTGCAGAGTATGGCATCTAATTATCATATTACTTTGTGACTTAAAGATGTTTAGGATAAACAAAGTTACGAGCTGCAATATACAGATTGTATTTTTATTGCTAATACTATAGAACGATACCTGCATTCCGCAAAACAAAAACTCTAGTGTTTCCTCTGTAATAGCAAATTTTCTCAACCAAAATCAAGGTATACAAAGGATTAATTACAACGTAATACTGGGCCATTCCTGTGATCAACAAATGGATTGAGGCTGTAGTAATATCGAAAATGGTCTGTCTAGAATTCAACTCGGTTATCACAAATTTTTGGACTGCAAATATTTTCTCTTTATATCCCCTAATAAACCTATATACCCGGGATACCTGAGTAAGTTATTTATAATATAAAAATGAAATACTACGTTTATTATCTCCAGGTTTAAGATAAATATCCACTAAAAAATTGGAATATATATGCATGCAAATATGTACGTAAAATAAAGAAAATAAGCACTAAAATATGCACTTTAAATTATAGTTGTTTAAGTAAAGTAAGACTCGGTAAGATGCAAAAACGGATACTAATAAAAATTATTTAGTTTTAAACTTAAATATTATTGTTGCATTTAGTAATTACATAATATAATAAATTTCTATTATGGGAAAGAATGCCCAGTGGGAAACATATGTTTACCTGGGCGATAAACCCTAAATCATTTCCCCCTCGAAGTGCTTTTTCTTAAAATTGAAAACTTTTAGAAATATGCACTATGAAATCGAAACCGTCAAAATATGCATTTATTATATAAAATGATAAAACTATGCATTTGCATAAGCGGATATGCAACTGCATAATTATCCTAAACCTGATTATTACTTAGAATACATCATCGCATTACAAAAATTAAAATTAAGTACCCAAAACTACGCTGAGGGGTAGAAAATTAAAAAATAATTAAGGATTCTTGTTAAACTCATGGTCTAAACAGCTTCGCTCAGAAGTTACAACCACTCAAAGAGGGTATTTTAGATACGAGAAAGAAACAGTTTAGCATTTGCAAAACGCCAGACTGTCAATCAAAAACAATACTTAATTCTATGGCTCACTTGGCCTGTATTTTCTCTGTCAAAACCTAAAACTGAAACCTTAGAAGTAAGATATCTATTAAAAAGACCTCACAATCTGAGGTGGTTAGAACTTCTTCTTACTTCTTCGACCTAAATTAATTGAACAGCTTCAAAAATTCTTTGTTTTAAAACTTTTAGATTATTTCCAATGGGCCTTGATTCGTTACTTGTTTTAGAAACGCATCGGCAAGGGTGAAGTCGGGTCTCCTAGGGGGTCTAAAATTGGATCATTTCGTCAATTCATAGATTTCCAAATTTATAATGCAGCCAATCCTTGACTTTGACAGTATAATGAGTTGGGCTTCCATCATGTCGAAGGTACACCTTTCTTCGATATATAAGGCAACTTTTCTAACCTATCTGACAAAAACGATTCTAGCATGCTCAAATATTTAAATCTGACAGGTATTTTCAAAATAATATGGCTCTATAATTCCATGGTAGGAAATAGCGCACCAAACATTTACCCTTTTTATATATTCACTACGAATTGGGGCATTTCTAAACTCTGGATTTTCCTTACTCCAGAATCTTAGTTGCATTTGTAGCTACTTACATTCGTGCGAAAATATTATTAGCTTATGAAACCTGATATTTTTACTTGCAATTTCGTCACCCACCTACATACAAAAATCCAACCGTTTTGCGTCATCTCTATTTTCTACAGTTCTGTTAAAAATTGGTTTGTTTGGAAATATTTTTTGGTCTTACAAGCTTTTGGATATCACTTCTAACAAATCGAAAATGTGTTCGTAATAAAATGTGCAGATACTCATGCGGAGGTTTAGACTTTCGTGTTTATTAGAACAAAGCAGCGATATCTCTCTGATCAAAAATAACTTCGCCCAAAAATGTAATAACTGTTTTTCTAACAACTCAGTAAGGAAAAATGTACTAAAAGTTTTAACGAATTCGAATTGCGAACCGATTTATCATACACATGTTTGGCTCCTGGTAATCGCATACCTGCAGCACTTCTTTATTATTGTTGTTGTTCCATCCGTTTTGTTATTGTAATGGTAATTAGTACGTTTCTTTAAAAGTAACAAATTCTTCTAAATTTCGTTCTAATTTAAAAAATACATTTTCATAGTATTGTCTTTCCCATCGGACTTTTGTGTAGCTGAATCTAAACAACAAGAATATTCAATTCTATTCCACTGAAGAAAAATAATTGTATACAGTAACAGATCTAAAGATTGGCGAGTTGTTTATTAGACTAAAATATTTTTTGTAACTGTTTTAAACAAACACCGACTTAAAACTGTGAAGTTTACACTGTATCTCAAAATTGTAGAGCAGATAAATTCTAAATGCTTTATTTTCTGTACAACCTGATATTATTTGAAATCAAGTTATCAACTTGACTTTAAGTGCGAAAAAGGAAAAGTGTGTCCAAATGCAATTCTTAACTTACATGATGAAGACAGTAGGTTATTTTGGAAAACTGATAAAATCAAATAATCACCTATTGAGGTTTCTTTACTTGCAAGGTATCATTTATTATTATCACATCCCAATATTAAGCTTCCAATTTCAGACAAATGATTTTTATCATTACTTGAGTAAAAAATTGCTTGTATCTACACAATTAATTTAAATCAATTATGGACGGATTTTAATTTAAAAGCATTCTGAGAAGCCCTTCTTAAAAATACAAAATTAATATTCTATATGAAAATGAGCTTATACAGGAACGCTGTTTGGCAGCGCTTTTTTGTAAAACTGGAATAATATTTAAAAATTCCCACATATAAATGAAGATAGAATTTCTTTAGCAGGGAGACTTTTAAAAGATTTCGTAACAGTAAACCAAATTGTTCATTACGTTTTTTTTGGTAATTAATTATGCGGTCGTCAATTAATTTCAGATCAACTTGTATCAGGTTTGCTTTGATCGAACTGAATCTAACCTAAATGCCGTGACAGGATTTATTTTCTCATATAAGCTTTAATTTTTTGTCGTAAAACGGCAGCATCCTAAATATTTTATCTGATGGTCGTCGTTTTTCTTAAACACCTTGGCCACCACGTTGTTCGCTACACAAGGAATTTAACTCGTTCCAAAAATGCCAATAAACTGAAGGTTTTGTTGAATCCCCGGTAGCGGCTGGCCATGTCCACTTTGCTTTGAAGCCCCCGCTCGTCATTAATTAGGCCATGAAGAATTACGAAACCACGTAATTAGGGATACCTCAGTAAAATATTTTTACACTTCTGTGTTTGGATAACGAACTCAATTTTTCACAATAGGAATTTCGATTTTTTATACTACGGTGCCCAGGTGTTGTTAAGGTTTAGTACACGAGAAAATTTCTAGCATAATTTCCTATTATGTACACAGTTCAATTTTTGTTAATGTAAGTTAAGCAACTTCCGCAATATAATGGAGGAAGTGCGGGCTAAAAATGCCTCATATACGGGAATATTAAAGCATAATCTACAGTTTACTTCCCGTACAATTTCCTCGGATATTTATTTACGAAATTCACTACTTCGCTGCCTGTAAAACTCGTTTATTATTCAGAGCCCGTTCAACTTTTAATAAAAAAAAATATTAACAGGATATTATCAGTAAAAGCATGCTATAATATTTTCGTTGTTAAATTTCTGTTGTACAACGTAAACATGAGATAATTACATTTTTCCTGATTTTGGGTATGAAACTCATACAATTACATCTGCTAACATTTATTTTATAAAAACTTCAAAAGCAACAATAAAGCAGCCGTGTTCCTGTTGGCCCGCGTTGATTGCCCTAAAACTGTGAAGAGCGAGCTTTTTGTCCCACGAGTTTTAGTAATTTGATCAAGATACCTGCGTGGTTGCTTGAAAGCTCAAGCCACATTGATGGCTCACGAATAATTTATACTGAAAGAGAGTAGCTGAAAACTTTTACAGGACTTATACTCTTGTTGTGTCGACAAAACCGTTCGCGTTTTATTAATCTAGGTCAGATAAGAGAAACGTGTATGTTGTAAAAGTGAATAAGTTTTCGAAAGACGCATACAGAATTGATTTATTACAGAAATTTGCTGGGTTTTAAGGAAGCCGATAGCCTAACGATGCCGAAGTACCCAAGATTCTTAAAACTTTTTATATTTTATGCTAAACCGTCACTAAAATTATCACTTATTACTTTCTCTGGCAACAAAGTACACACGGAAATTGTTGTGAGATAGATAATCGGACGTTATAGCTTACACCAGTGCAGCGCATTGCAGCTTTGCTGGATTAAGGTATATAAAATAATTTTTAATAATAATACAGCATGATTCGCGACAGTACGAGTTTACTATTCTAAAATAGACAACCCCAAATACACCTTACGAGGTATTAACATAGGTAAAAACACGCACACAGTGTTTATTTTCTATGGTACTAACATAGCTCCATTTTTATCGACGATGCTATGAATCAGAGATGTTGGTTTGGCTTGTGTGATACATTATTTTGCTCAGCTTTTAAATAAAGTAAGTGTGAACGAAAAAATTATATATATATATATATATATATATCGCTGTGTTACAACATGCTTTAATTGAGATATCTTAACCTATTGCTAGATCTAATAAAGATATCTTAAGCTACCCTGTATGAAATGAATTGTTTAATCTCACATAAACTGAATACGAAGTAAATGAATGTTTCCGATCTTGGATTGTTGGTTCGTTAAAGCTGAATAACTTGGACCTGGTAGCAAAACAGATCGTTTTGATTAATATTCATCTTTCACAAAACCACAGAGGACACCTTTCAACTTTATCTGTGCATTCTTGAGCTGTAATTTAACAAATATAAGTAAAAATGTAAGGATTTTGACAGTTTCATACAAAAATGTAAATTTGTGAATTTAATACTTTTATTTTGAGAAAAATATGTTTGTAACAATGTCTTATGGGGGTAGGGAAGCTTTGTGTTAATTTTGATTAACATTGAAGTTGTTTTCAATAATTTACTTATAATTTAATGCAAATTTAATTGTCAACTTTCTTATACTTTATTAGAAATATGCCGTGTAAGGTATCAATATTTTGGAAATTTTGTAAGAACATTTCGGTGTTTTCCTTTTTTTGTGTAAATTTAGTGATAAGATAGTTATTGTATTTTATAGAATTTTGTAACTTATTTGGTCAATTTAAATCTCTATTTTGATTAGTCGAATCCATAGACGTTCAAAAAAAATTTGATGGTGTTGACTTGTTGCCAGGCAACCGTCGACAAATATGACAAATTTTGTTTCTAAATCAAAGTTAGTTGTAAGAAATCCTCCGAGTGGAGAGCACGCTCAATTTGCAACTCCGCAAGTATTGTAATTTGTGTTAATACTTTGTTTATCTAAGTTTAAATAAATAGTTTCAACGTTTATTTACGTGTTAATAAAAAGTGTTTTCTTCCGTCTACGTACGTGAAATTGTGAAAATCTGTGAAAGATTCCAATTTTCGCGAAGACCCCGGGTTGATCGTTCTTTGTGCCACCAAAGAAGCGTCGGTCTATTGCGGGTTGTTCAGAAAAGTTAGGACGAACTTCAATGTCAATTGTGAAAACTTAATAATCTACAAGACATAATAAAAATTTTATTAATCATCCATAAAGGAACAAGAAGAAAGGAAAATCGTCGTAATATTAAAATGCAATAATACTAAAAACAATTAATTACAAGAAGCTAGAAGAAGTTTAACCGAGAAGTGTTTGAGGTTAGAATATTAAAATTCCCATACGAAGTTTATGAACAGTAACTGGCGTATTAATATGGGAGAGTGCTGTCAAGAGATCAATATACTTACCTTTTCCTGTGATTTGGATGCGACTAACAACAATTAATTTCACTTATTTTTAACAAAAAAAAAGGAAGTTTAGGCGACATACCTGTTGCTGGAACGTGCGAAGTTATCAAGTGCTACATCAGTATTTTCCGCCAATACTGCCTGATTTGAAAATTATGGATGGAGATGCGTTCCGTCAAGATTGAAATCAATGAACATGAAGTTAAATTTTCCAATAAAAAGGGAAATATTAAATAATTTGAAAGAGAAATAACATTGTAATTGTAATTTATTATTTTGATTATGAATGATACACTTGAATTGAATTATGTGTCAAAAGGGAAAGCACAGATAATTTGAAATTAATTTTGATAACTAAAATTTTAACTTGATCCATTTTGTTTTTCGCTGTTTTCTTTGTGTTTGTACTTGTTTGCTACTAGCTACGAGAGCTCATACAGCACGACCAATTATAACAGCGGCCCTGAGAACTGTAAATAAGGTTTGTGAATATATTTGATTTGTATTGGTTAAACAATTTATGAGTTTGTTTATTTTTCATATTCATATAGAAGAGGATATCTTGATTAAGATTTTTATTTGTTTTATGGCCCCCAACGTAGAAAGTTTAACACATCACTGTATTAGTTTATTAACCATTTAACAATTAATTTAGTTTAAACCCTAAAGAAGGGGCATCACACAATTCTTTATTTGGCAGCCCATTGTGGGGCAACAGGACACAGCAAAATATATATATAGATAAACATCTAAGTATAAGAATTTTAAATATCATGTAATAGTAAGTATAACAATTTATTTAGAAGACTTTCAAAACGCTACATCGCATACATCTCTTTTCATAATATATTAATAATATGTATTTTGGATTAATTATTTTTCGAATCACTCGTTATGTAGTGTAACTGGATTATTGCGATACTTTTGAGAACGCAAATATTTGCTTGTTGTATTCAATAAAATAAGTACATTTTCTTTGGAAGAAAGTACCTATCTTAAATAAGCAAGTTGTACCTTCAATTTTCATGGTATTGCTGTTCATTGATTTTATTTTGTCGTTCACGCTGTATTATCTGATGGCAGGGATATCCTCTATTTTGTTTGAGGCTCAGCAACCAAACGGTACACTATTTAGTCGTGGCAAACACGTTGCCCAGGGGCACTATGAGAAGGCCAGTCTACCATACATCCCATTATTAATATCTACGGTTAAAAGAATTATTTACATCGACGATATAGTATTAACTTTACAACTTCAAGAAGTATCTTGATGGAGGAAAACTAGAGAACTACCGGAATGAATGGCGACTACGGCCAAACATAAACAAAACAGTGGCAACCTATTTCGACCTACATAATAAATATCCTAGATATATTTCACAAATCTAGTTCAGAAATCAACAGCTACGCTATAATCCACACCCAAAATATCTTGGTGTAACTCTGGACCGTTCCCTGACTTATAAACAACATCTGACGACAACAGCTGCCAAACTAGAAATAATAACTTGTACAAACTCACAGGTAACGGACGAGGAGCGAAAGCAACTGTTCTGAAAACTACATGTCAACTATATCAGGCACAGTAAAAACCACACCATGCAAACGGCTACCTCAAATATTCCCCCTCCCAGTATTCACCGGAAAACAGCTAAACATGGAGTGCCAGAAATGCCTACATAATGTAGATCTACCTATTTACCAGAACTGCGAGGAACGATGTAGAACCAGGCTAAACTAAAGGAATCCAGCTTGGCAACTAGGGGAAACCCTAGTACAAGACGATTTCCAAGTAAAGGTTGCTTGGCAAGACGAATGGGAAATATCAAATCCGGACACCCTCTGTGCCTCCCTAGAAAAATGTTGAGAGCACTAAACTGTAACCGAACAAACCTTGGCAGATTCAAATACTGGTTACATAAATGGACAGTATCCGAAGACGCTAGCTTGTAGGTATCCTAGACAAACCATCCACTACATCGCTTTAGAGCGAGATATAATCATTTTTAATTGTATACAGGATTCTCAGTACCAAAAACCTTTAAGACTTCTCCTATACTGTCAGCTATTACATGTAATAATTTTTCCGAAACTAATTCTTAACGGTACTTTAGGTTGTAGTTACTCGACAAAATTTTTCTTAATCGAAATTATAGCGAATTTGCGATTTCTTGGTGACCGTTTTAGTGTTTTGGTAAATAATAGCACATAATAATTTTTAATTTTGAAAATTCATATATTTCTGTTTTTAAAATTTCTAAAATTATTTAATAATGTTGACACAAATTGCGAATGTTAAAATAGCAACAACAACTATGCAAATAATCGATGCATCACTCATAAATCTAAAGGTAATTTTAATACTACAAATTTGAATAAGCTCGAAAGGAGAATGTTTCAACATACATATACATACTAGGCATTATAAATTCAATATTGGTCGGAGAATTCAGTATTAGATACAACGCACGTTATTACGGGACATACTGTAGATATCATCAAATCGACTGGTTGTTCGTTATACCGGGTGTCCCACGACGAGCGGTCACTACTTCGTGTACATAATCGTTAGACTACATATAGTTTAAAATTCTAATAAAGCTGTACCCTAAAGTAAACCGTTTTCAAAATACAGTGTTAAATTATTATTTATTAAATAATTACAACTTCGGAAAGAAATTATTTACTTTAATTTTACTTTATATTCACTATAAAGATTGTTTAAAATGGCCATCGTTGCTCTCGAGACAACTTCTGGTTATACCTAAGAAAGATCTAGTCACCCTACGTAGCATATCATTGTTATTCCAACTTAGTTCAGCTGCCTCAAAAATGCGACTCCTAAGATTTTCCACAGTTCTCGTGGTGTTTGATATACCATGTCTTTCGTATGATCACAAATAATAATCTACACAAGTTAAGTCCGCTAATCTTGGGGGGCAGGTGTGATATTCTCCTCTACCAATTATACGTCCTTCAAACCGTTGATTCAAGAATAGTCTTACACGTAACGCAAAGTGCGCAGAAGCACCATAGTGCTCATACTACATACCATGTGCGATCGTCAGAGGGATATCATCTAAACATCCTCCCAAAATGATCTTCTAGAAAATATAAATATCTGTCCGGGGTTAAATGCTTCTCAAAAACGAATGAACCAATGAGCATGTTATCAATAATTCCACACCACATATTCACTGAAAACCTATTTTGATAATTTGACACTGTATTTCGTGTGGATTCTTCAAATCCCAAGAGTGGCTGTACTTTCTGTTCATTAATCAACTCCTTGTAAATGTTGCTTCATCCGTGAATACAATTATATTACGTAGGTTTCGATTTTGAATGATCCAGGGGCAAAATTCCATACGCCTAGCGAACCCTGTAGGTAATAGAGCTTGAACAGGCTGAATATGAAATGGATACAAACCATGTCATTTTAATGTTCTTCAAACTCGCATTCGTGGTGCATTAAATTGTGCAGATACAAGACGAACAGGGTGCCGGGATTATTATCAATCTCTGGCAGGATGTTGTCCTCATTATCAGGTATTTGCTGTATTGGGCGCTCAGTCAACGGTTTCGGGAACGTTCTGTGTTCACATAGTTGGTTGTACACTCGTTGATAAACGCGTCGGTCTGGTAGTTGCCGATTTGGAAATCTCAACCCACATTCTCGAGCAGCTAGTACTAAGTTTCAATCACAACATGTAATTTATATTGGCGGACTCTCGCGTTATAAAAGTAAACATTATCAAAACTGTTAATAAGCTCAAGCAGAGAAATTAACTTTAAGGTACTTTACTGTTTCACATACATGTAAATAATATCATTTCTATAGTAACGGAGACAGTTTGTATCAAATACCACTTAATATTATTTATTGTTTCCGATGCATCGGATGCTTCAGTGTTTAACTAAATCAGGCCATAACTTATTTAATGGTCGATTAAGAGAAAATGACCACTCTTTAGTTTCGGCGTGTTTTCACCTCTCCTACAAGTACATGACCTCACGTCATGGGACACCCTGTACAGTATTGGTTAAAGTTAACTAATTATTAATGCTGTTAAGCAGTGCGATTATAAATGAAGTAATCAAACACAACGTGCTGTAATTAGTTTAAGCATTCAATTTTTCAGTTACTGTTTGTTAATATTACTTTAACTCCTGAATTATATCAGTAAATGTGAATAAAATCAGAAAAATACACGTTCTAGGTCAAATAGATGTTCAGAAATTACGATTCCGTTAAAAGAGAACACTTTAGAAAAACCACAAGGATCTGTGGAAATGGTAAATGTTTTCTGCAACAGATTGATAAAAAGTATGTTTGTGTGTGTATTGTATACGCCAAATTATTTGTACAGTTGAATCTTTGCATCGCCCTCATGGCTAATTATAATTATTATTATTATCGTGATCCTCGTTTGTAGCGCTTGCGCAGTGTCAAGGCGGTGTGGGGCAAGGCTAAGCTAGTTTGTGCTATGCACAACAGGGCCCGCCTCTGCAGGTTACCGTGTTCGTGCGAAACCATGCTTGGCTCTCATGGCTAATGCTATTCCCAAAAAGAATGTTTCTCAGAATTTATTGTGGAACAGCTAAAATGGTTTATATATAAAATACTAACTATTTCATCCATTTTAAATTTTTGACTTTTTCTTTAAATGTTCCTACAATTATCAGATACCCTTGGTTTTACACAGATAGTCTTTATGTTTCAAAATTCATCTTTCAACTAACAACTTACTTTGAAGCAACTATTTTATGATTGTCATGGAACTACTGACGTAACTCAAAAAGATCCTAGAAAATTAGAACCGTCAAAAACCACAACTAAAGAACCTCTAACCTTGATTCCAAAAATATAAAAATATACAAGGTATCCTACCGAAAACATGAAAGTGATTGTCATTTCTCATCAAACCTAAATGAAATCACCGCCAAATTATAGAAAATTACGCATATATATTAAATTTAATCATCTTAATATATAAAGAAAAATGGAAGTCTGTCGATTTTGAATAACACTCAGTATACGTGAGAATAAACAAATGTTTACTAATGTACACAGAAACAGAAGTAGACGGTGTACATTTATTTTATTATTTGTTTATTATTTCTGAAGTAATATATGTGTGTATTTTATGTGAGTACATTTTCTTTATACACTTTTACCTGTTTCTTTTTCGCTTCAAGCAATTTTCCATTATACGCATTGTTCTTGGAACAAATTTAAATTTAATTGTTTGCCAACAATTTCTGGAATTCTTATTCAAATCACTACAACACATTTAGCAGTTCCTTTTATGAATGGAAACGGTAGTTAGAATAATTAATTGCAAATACCTAAATTTTACAGCGTGGTGCAGATTTTAATGTAAGTATGAGTGCTTAGGGAACATAAATGCAAATAGATATAATTATAAAAATATGTGGAGTGTGGTAAAACTACGTTAAAGTCTAAGGCAAGCGCTTTGTTAATTTTTGGGGGCGTTTCACCAACGTTCTAGAATATTTGTGGCATAAACTTAGTGGTGTAAAGATTTTACGTGTATTAAAATGATGTAAAACTCTTTCATTTTGATGTGGCGGGAACGAAAAATGAATACTGATAAATTTTAATTACGATAATCCATAACCAGTGGCGTTTACAACACTAGGTGAAATTAATTTACGAATAGATCCAAATGACATATTACAGCTATGTTAGCAAAACTGTAGGCATATTTAAGTGAACGGATTCTATAGCTTTCAGAATGCATATTATTAGCATGGATGATAGTCTGTCTCTGTAAATGCAAGTATCGCAGTTACAATAGTATATTAAAGAAGTAGTTTCATAAGGCCTTTTCTTAACGCACGAGTGCGACAAGTGGTCTTATGAAACGTGTTCTTTATACTATTTTTTCTATTGAGGAAGTTTAAGAGTATTTTAAATAAATTTATGTAGAAAATTTTACGTCAAATCGATTACTAGGGAGTTTTTATAAACAC